>PVJN01029902.1:0-26056 GCA_004026805.1 Lasiurus borealis
ACACACACACACGCACACGCGTCTCTCCACCTGCAGTCCTGTGCACTCATACCACAGCCACCACACACGGACACACACACACGCACACGCGTCTCTCCACCTGCAGTCGTTGCACCCACACCACAGCCACCGGCCAGTTGTCCCCCTCGCCCCACAGCCAACGGGCTACCCAGCTGTGCTCCCGCCAGCTCAGCCCCTTCCTGGCACAGGAGGGACAGTGGCCGCAGAGCTCCCCGTGGGTCATGTGTGCAGTTGGGAGGGGGGTCTCGTTCACCCTCAGCACCCCTATGTCTCCGGGGTGCCAGGGTCCTGGCCCCGGGGCCTCCTGCTCCCGTGCGGCCCGGTCAGGTCCCGTGCCTCTCGGGCCGCCTCCCCCTCCTTCTGTAGTTGGGGTGACGTCACGGGAAGAGCCGGGTGCGCGCTGCCAGCCTCTGAGCACAGCTGTCACTGCTCCCCCGCCTCCAGCCCGCCCCCCGCCCCGGGAAGTTCACCCCAATGACGGGTTTATGGCCTCTAGCACTCGGGGTGGAGCCGGTACCAGCAATTCTCCAAACCACCAACTGGGCGCGCCCCTCTGGCGTCCCCCGCCCTGGCTGTTGCCTTGGAGCCAGAACCTTCAGTTAGAAGCGGAGCTGCTGGGCCCTCTGGGTCCACAAAAGCGGCCGGTTCTCAGCTCCAGCTCTGACCCCAAGAAATTTCTAGAACCAACCGGGACGGTCAGAGCCTGGAGCCGGTCCACGGTGGCCAAGGGCCCTTCTCAGGGTGACCCTCAGGCAGGAGCCCCACCCCCACTCTCCCCAGCACTTCACCAGCGGTTCTCCACCTTCCTAAGACCGAGACCCTTGCATACAGTTCCTCATGGGGTGGTGACCCCAACCATGAAATGTTGCTGCTGTGATGCATCGTGATGTAAATATCTGCATTTTCCGATGGTCTTAGGCGACCCCTGTGAAAGGGTCATGACCCCTTTGGGGTCACAGGTTGAGAACCGCTGACTTCAGGCGTGCGAGGCCCCATTGAGGAGCCCTCCCCCCTCCCCCTTCTCCTCTTTCTTCCCAGTCTTGGCAGGAGCTGGCCCATAAGCACCCCCTCCTGAGGGGTCCGCTGTCCTTCCCCCGTCCAGCATGGCTGGGGGTTAGGCTCGGGGCCCCCCCATTCCCCGGTTCCCCCAGGGCCGCTCCTCCTCCCAGAGCTCAGAGAGCCCCCCCTCAGGCTGCACCTGTCACTGCAGGGGAGCTGGGGTGCTAGGGGACAGGAACTGGGGCAGAGTTTGGTTTGGGGGGACAGGGGAAGTGCATAAGACAAGGACAGAGCCCCGAGCCGGGTCCAGGAGACCCCACCCACCAGCCTGCTGGCAGGGCGGCTCGGCGGCGGAGCCGGAAAAAGCAGCTGGAGGAGAAGGAAGTTGTGAATGTTTGGAAATGCGATCCGGGCTGAGGGCACCATGTCACCGCGGCAGAGGGGCGGGCGGGCCAGGGAGCAGGGCCCCGATGCGGCCCTTCCAGCCCCTTCCCAGGAGCATGGAGACAGGAGACAGCCGGGCGGGGCTCCTGGCTCTGTGGCCCCGGTGTGTGTGTGTGTGTGTGTGTGTGTGTGTGTGTGTGCGCGCTCACGGGGCGGGGAGGGTGGTAGCAGGCTGAGGGCTCGGGCAGCTCAGAGAGAGACGTCAGGTGTGTGGCTTGGACTCGGGGGACGTTCCTCAGGCTGCACAGCCGGGGGGCGGGGTGAGGCCCTGGGGATGCTGACTCTCAGCTGCCACCTGCTGCAGAGCTGTTGTCCTTGAACTCTGACCCCCGATGAGTGGAGGCAGGTGAGGTTCTCACTCCACACACACACTCACACACTCCCCCCCACACACACTCCACACACACACACAATCACACAGACACACACACACAGATGCTCACACAAACACACTCACACACACACAGACACACTCACAGACACTCCACACACACACACTCACACACAGACACACACACACCATACACACACACACTCACACACAGACACACACACCGCAGCGCTGGCGGGGGAAGCTGGGATGGTGGGGCAGAGGCACGCCTCTGCTCGCTCAGGGACCCGATGGGATTGTCCAATCTCCCGGTGCAGGTTGCACACACACACACACTCCACCAAGACCCTCAGAGTGGATACACTCAGCACAGAGACAGCTCCCCCGCTCCCCCCCCAAACACACATGCTCTAGGGCACCAGCAGCACCTGCTCCCACACTTCCAGCCCGGACACACACCGCCCAACGAGCCGTCCAGGCTGCTCTGCGTGCCCAGCCACCCCCACAGCCTCGGGGACACTTGGGGACCTAGGCACATGGCCAAACCCCACCCTCCGCCGCCACCCAAATTCTGCGAGGAGGCGGCCACAGGAGACCCAGGAACAGTGCGGGGCAACCGGCCTGGCCCCACCTGCGGGGAACAGCCGTCCCGCAGACACGGGGCGCGCACACACACACACACACACACATGTGCACACACACACGCGCGCACGGGGCGGGGCTGGGGCAGGAAGGGCTGCCCGAAGCTGTGAGCCTCAGGAAGGGGTCCCATCCCCAGCTCCGGAGCCTGCGTTTCCTGCAGGAAGCGCTGCCCCCCGGGGCGCCTGCGCCTTCTCTCCCAGAGGAGGGAGCCCCCCGCCCAGCCCCCGCCCCTGTGGCTGCGCAGGGCCTTCCAGCTCCGCACCTGGGCCGCCTCCAGGCCCACCCTGGGGGGTCCCCGCGGTTCCTCCCCGCCCCGCCGCCCTGCTGGGCTGGGGCGCAGGCCAGGGGCGGGGGCTGAGGGGCTTCTGGGCAGCACCCCTCCCAGCTGCGGGCCGCGGGCTCCCGCCCCGGGCGCCCGGGTGATGGATGTCCCTCCTGACGGTCTCGTTACTTATTGATGCCCGAACCGCTCGTCAATGCCCGGCCGCTAACGAGCGGAAGGAGCCGCTTGTGCCTGTCCAAACCCGGGCGCCGGGATGAATGTGCGGGCGCGGGGGTGGGCGAGGCGGGCGCCGCCAGGTCATTGGCCAGGAGGCTCGGCTCGGCCCCGCCCCCGGGAGAGAGGGGAGGGGGAAGAGGGGCGAGGGGAGGGGACCCCTATTCTCAGTCCAAGCGTGTGCGCCTGCGGCTCTTTCCTCGGGAGGCGCAGGGGCGCGTGTGCGCGGCGGGGCGCGCGCGCCAGGTCGCCCGCCAGCAAGACCCCGCCTGCCCACGCGTGTCCCCCGGGGTGTGGCGCTGGGTGTCCGCCAGGACCTGCCCAGGCCCGCGCCGCAGGGCGCACGTGAGGCGCGGACGGCTGTCAGGTGCGCTGCCTGGGAGGACAGACAGGTGGGCGGTCTGCGCGCGCCATGGAGAGCCTTGGAGAGCCTTCGGGAGCCTGCGATGGCGGGGCGCGGGGCGCGGGGCGGGGGAGCCTCACCAGTTTGCGCTGACACCAGTGGCAGAGGCCGCAGAGGAGGATGGTCACGCTAAGGCTGACGGTGATGATGGCCGAGACCAGCAGGACGTCGCGGGTGGGCGCCCCTGGGGAGGGAGCACATGCAGAGGTCAGAGCCGCCTTGGCGAGGGCCCGTCCACCCTCTCTCAGCCCCGAGCCCCAGAACCACCAGGCCGCCCGGCCTGCCCCACCCTGGGGGGCTCTGAGCCCCAGCTCTGCCTGACAGCCCATCCTGGGGGGCCCTCCCCTACCCCTCCTCTGTAAAACGAGGCCATGGTGCTGGCTGACATCTCGACTGCTCTCTCCCTGCCCTCCCGCCCTCTCCTGTGTGAGCCTACAGGCCCGTTCCCCTTTCCCCCCAAACTGGACACCCTCCCAGCCCTGCTGGCCTCCACGGCCTCCGGACCCACAAACACAGCCTCCGCGCCCCCAGGCCTCCCCGCTCCGCACTCCCAGCCCGAGCTCCGAGCGACGCTCCAACCAGATCTGCCCCAAGGGCTTGCGGCTCCTACAATCCCGGGAAGGACATCTGCCCTGTGGGCACGGACAGCCTCACCAGTGTCCGGCCGAGACTCCACAGCCACAGGCAGTGTCCGGGAGGTGGTCTCTGGCACCCTGTGGTCCGCCCTCACCCCACCCAGCCGGGGTCCGCACCCCTGCCATCCCCTCCCTGAGTCTCGGGGCCCGGGGTGGACAGTCTCCAGAACGCTCGCCATGGCTTCCATTCCTAGAGCTCAGGGGTCCTGTGTGCCGCACCAGCACCGCCAGGGGTGAACCTGAGGCGGGGGGGCGTGCGAGGTGTGCAGGGAGGCCGTGAAGGATGAGAAAAGACAGACGAGAGAATAAAGCTGGGGCTGGGTGGGACGCTGCCCTCTGATTAGAGACAGCGCCATGGCCTGCAAGCCGAGCCTTTTTTTAAAAAATATATATATTTTTTATTGATTTTTTACAGAGAGGAAGGGAGAGGGATAGAGAGTCAGAAACATCGATGAGAAAGAGAGACATCGATCAGCCGCCTCCTGCACGCCCCTTACTGGGGATGTGTCTGCAACCAAGATACATGCCCTTGACCGGAATCGAACCTGGGACCCTTCAGTCTGCAGGCCGACGCTCTATCCACTGAGCCACACGGGTTCTGGCTCGAGCCTTTGTTTTATAGCCAGACCCCACGCGGCCAGGGAAGGGCGTGGGAAGCATGTTTACAGCGTTCTCGTGGTTTCGAATCCACTCAGTCACGGGCACCGGGTCCAGCTATGTTTCCTGCTGCCCCCCCCCGACCCCACAGCCCCATCACTCAGCCACGGGGGCCACGGGTCCGGACCACGAGGTACAGCTCAGCCGTAGCCTTTGGCTGTCACTGTGCGGTGGGGGGTGGGCAGCGTGTCTTCTGGGGCGAGGGCCTGCCTCCCTGGAAGGGGCTGGGGCTGGTAGCGGAGAGATCAGGTAACCCCACCCCTTCCTTTGTTGAATTCCCTCCTCAATAAAGTAAATTCCCCCTCGGGTTGAGCTTCTCTACTGAGGACCGAACACGGGCACCAGGACAGGCCAGAATCCGGGGACAGGCCAGGCGCCCAGAACCAGGGAGCTCCAGGCTCCGACAGACCCGGGAAAAGACCCAGGTGTGAGTACAGCCGCCACCTCGTTTTTATTTAAAAAGAATCTATATTCTTCTAGATTTATTTTTCAATGAGAGCTGACAAGCCTTTGTTTCTTATCCGCCTGGGACAAGTGCCTTCACCTGTGTCTCCACTGCCTCCTTATTAAAGACAAAAATGCCGCCGAAACCGGTGTGGTTCAGTGGATGGAACGTCGGCCTGCGGACTGAAAGGTCCCAGGTTCCATTCCGGTCAAGGGCACGTACCTTGGTTGTGGGCACATCCCCAGTGGGGGGCGTGCAGGAGGCGGCTGATCGATGTCTCTCTCTCATCGATGTTTCTAACTCTCTATTCCTCTCCCTTCCTCTCTGTGAAAAATCAATAAAATCTATTTGAAAATAAAAATGCCGTCCCATCTCCGGATTGCCGTCAGCCCTCCATGGGTCGGCATGATCCCTGTGGCTGTTGGTGTTCGTTTGGTCTCGGGTCTCGGGGGTACACATAGGCTCTGGGG
The DNA here is from genome assembly GCA_004026805.1 of Lasiurus borealis. NCBI lineage: Eukaryota > Metazoa > Chordata > Mammalia > Chiroptera > Vespertilionidae > Lasiurus > Lasiurus borealis. The sequence continues at coordinate 5,544 of PVJN01029902.1, forward strand.
GCACCCAGGTGAAGTGACAGCCGGGTGAGGCCGCTATCTAGGAAGGCTTCCCGGAGGAGAGGGCCTGTGTGTGGTCTGGGGGGTGGATGTGGGGGGAGGGGAGGGCAGCATCCTCCGGGCAGAGGGACCAGTGAAAGCAAAGGAGGTGCGTGCTGTCCTCTGTGCAAGAGCCGACCCTTCCTCGCTCCGATGCCAAGCAGGGGCTCTGGATGTGCTGCGGGCGGCCACAACGCGGTGCTCCGAGCAACGGAGGCCGGTGGCCTGGCTGTCCCGCGATTGCAAACGGGGACACGGAGGCACAGAGGGTCATGCCCCCCGTCCTTCAGAGCGCAGGTGGGGGACCCAGGGTTGGAGCCCGGCAGCCCGCTCTGTGCGTTTTTGGGGGGGGCACCTGGGGCTCTGGGGATTGCAGCGGTTCTCAACCTGCGGGTCGCGACCTGTTCTCCGATGGTCTGAGGCTCTACAGCAGCGACCCACAGGTTGAGAACCGCTAGGAGGGTCGCCTAAGACCATCGGAAAACACAGATATTCACATGACGATTCGCCACAACACGAGGAACTGTGTTAAAGGGTCGCGGCGTTAGAAAGGTGGAGAACCGCTGCGCCAGGGCCACGGAGGCGGAGCTGAGCAGGGGAAGCTGTGGCCCCATAAATGCTCTTCAGCCAGCGCCCAGCACTCACTTCCCTGCTCCCCCTCTTGGGGTGTTGTGCACAGACAAAAGGGATGTGTTGCTAAGGAAGGTGAGCCCCGTCCCGGGACCAGGGCCTGGGACCCCTGCAGCTTGGTGGATGCCATGGTCTTCCAGGCAGTGCCCTCCCCCGCCAGGCTCCCAGCATCCCTTGCACCGCCCCTGGGGCCCGGGAAACGCCTGTCTTTGCAAATTGCACGGACGCTGTGAGTGACACGCCGTCCCAGCCAACGCCTGGCGCTGCCCTGGGGGGACCAGCAGGTCCTCACCTCCAGCCAGAGAGAGCCGCCCTCCCCCGGGGTGTGGAGTCGCAGGGTCTGGGGCTGGACGGAACCGGAAGTGATGGGCCCAGCCCGTGGGGTGCACCCCCCTCCCCAGGCGAGGCGCGACAGGAAGCTGCTTGGCAGGAGACGGATGGGCTCCAGGGATGGGCACCGGGGGGTGGGGGGGCTGCGCGTCCTGCCGGCTGAACCCGCCTCCCCAGAGCCTTCCCGCGTGGCCCGAGGCTTGCCCTCCGGAGCTGCTGGGAGCGAGCCGCCCCCCCCCCCGCCCCACCACACGCCGGCCCCCAAATCCGTGCTGACAGCTCCCGTGTCCCCTGCAGCCGTCTCCCGGCAAAGCCGCCCGTGCCCTTCGAAGCTTCCCTCCGGTGACACGCATGGTTTCAGGTCCCCTTAGCGTCAGCACATTCACACTCAGGGAAAGAGAATATTGCCGCCCTCGCCAGCCTCCGGCAGCCGAGTTCCACCACCACCACCACCTACCCCTGGGCGGAGGAGACAGCCTGGGTCCCCGGGGGCGGGGGGAGGGAGGGAGAGGACGCGGCAGGGACAGACAAGGGCAGACGGAGGGCATCGAGGGCACCGGAGACCCGGGAGGCAGGGGGAGGCAGGAGCGGGGAGCACCAGGCCTCCTGGGTGCCGCCCCAGGCGTGTCCTGGAGTGAGGGTGAGCCCAGACCCGTGGCGGGTATGTCAGCTGACCAGAGCGACGATTCCTGATCATCTAACGGGGACCCGTGGGCTCTGCCAGGGCCTGTGGGCAGAGCCTGTGCTCCCCACCATGCCACTCCCCACAAAGCTCTCGGGGTCCAGCCCGGGCACCCCAGAAGGCGGCCCACCTCTGCGGGTGGGCGAGATGCTCGCCCACAGTCTCCCCTCTGTCTGCCAGCACCAAGGACAGCGCCGAGCCCGTAGGCGTTGCTCCATGAATGCTGGTTGCCACGTGAGTGGGAGGCAGCCCAGGCCGCTAGGAGCAGTGATGATAATCGCAGAGGCTGCCATGGATTAGGCACCTACTGTGTGCCAGAGGACAGGGTCCGAGAAGGCAGGGTCCTGCTCTGTTGTTGCAGGATCCTCGGTGGCAGGTGCACACTCGGCACACAGGGGTTGTATGTCCAATGCCTGTACATGTTACCTCATGTCACCCAAACCAGCCTGGGGAGAGAAGAGCCGGGAGGGGCCGCAGGGACAGGGTTTGAGAACCTCTCTTACACACACACACACACACACCTTCGTTCTTGCCTCATGCCCATCTTTGCCTGACAATTCGTTTTTTTAAAAAAAACATACATATTGATTTCAGAGAAGAAGGGAGAGGGAGAAAGAGAGAGAGAAACATCCGTGATGAGAGAGAATCATGGATCGGCGGCCTCCTGCATGCCCCACACTGGGGATCGAGCCTGCCACCCAGGCCTGTGCCCTTGACCGGAATTGAACCTGAGACGCGTCAGTCCACAGGCCGGCGCTCTAGCCACTGAGCCCCACCGGTCGGGGCCTTTGCCTGACAACCCCTGGTTTTCCCTCCAGGTGCCCCCACCCCCCGTCACCCCCTCGGTGGGATTGAACTCCTGCCTCTGGGCTCCCCACCCGGCGCCCGCCCTGCCTTTGGGGGGCAGAGACTGAGTGCCAGGCTCCGGAGCCAGGCTGTCTGGCCTCAGGTTCTCGCTCTCATTCTTCCAAGCCGCGTGGCCCGACCTGTGTGCGCACCGGTTCCCCCTCTGTGAGTGGGGGCTCACAGGACGGCGGTGGGTTTGAAGGAATTAGCACCCAGAAGGCGCCGAGCACAGGGCCCGGTGCAGGATAAGTGGGCAGTAAGTGCCGGCTATTATCGCAGCATCGCCGCGTCTCCGCGCGGCAGACAGCTGGGCACGGGCTGGCACTCAGGGAGTGCTGAGTGAAATACTGAATAATACACATCCAGCTTTCCCCCAAGGACAGCCGAGGCCGGGGGAGGGGGGCGGGGCAGGGTCACGTCTCACTCAGGCCTGTGCACCCGCCCAGTCCCTGACTCACGGCGGGCGGCCTGGGGCTTGGACCAGAGCAGCGTCCGTGGGATGCGTAGGGCCAGGCGAGGGGAGGGCGGAGGCCGCGAGGGTGGGGGGTGTGTGTCGGGGGGGGGGGCAGCTGGAAGCAGGCTGGGCTTCAGGTGAGCTCTGAAGATTGACCGTCCCCTGGCCAGGGACCGGCCCCCGCTCCCTCCCAATCTTTTCCATCTCCGCAGCCGGCCATGATTTATGGATGAACTGACTCAAACGGGCCGCGGGCTGCGGGCTGCCCCGGGGAGCTGTGGTGAGGGAACGGACTTCTGAGGGCGAGCTCGCCAGCCACCGGGGGACGGGCAGCGAGCCAGAGGAGCCGCACAAGGCACAGGCCACAGACAAAGGCACCGTGGCTCTCACACACGTACACACACACACACACACGCACATATAAAGCCACAGAGACTCACCCTTGGCACAGACACCCATGCACGCACACACACATACATGAGACACAGACATCCATGTTCACACTCATATACACATGCATGGACATCCATGCGTGCGTGCGCGCGCACACACACACACACACACGAGCCACTGAGACTCCTTGCAGATACCCATGCTCACACTCACACACATACACATGCATGGACACCCATGCGTGCACACACACACACACACACACACAGCCACAGAGACTCACCCTTGGCACAGACACCCATGCACACACACATACACACATGAGCCACAGACATCCATGTTCACACACCCATGCATGGACACCCATGCATGTATACACACATGCAAACACACACACACACAAGCCATGGAGACTCCTTGCAGATACCCATGCTCACACTCACACACATACACATGCATGGACACCCATGTGCATGCACACACACACACACATGAGCCACAGAGACTCACTCCTGGCACAAACACCCATGCTTACCTTCACCCCCCCCCATGCACGGTCATACATGGTCATGCATGGTCACCGCCATGAGCAGATGCCAGCCCACTCTGCCACCCCCAGGGTCTCGGCATTTACGCCCTCCTCTAGCTGGAATTCCCCGCTCTGCCCCGCATTTGTCTACTCAGGCTCTGCCTGTCCTTCTGAGGCAGCGCAGCGGGCGGGAAAGCAGGCAGGAGGCGGACAGCCTGGCCTCACGTCCCCCCCTCTCCCCGCCCTGGCCAGTGACCCCGGAAGGGCCCCTGCTGGGCCCACGTGCTCTCCCTTTAACTGACGACCATGACCCCAGGCCTCCCTGCTGGGGTCCCGTCAGGATCACATAACACTCCACGTTACGCGAGCGCACGCCTTTGTGCCAGGAAGTGACGGCCGCGACCTTGTACCGTGTCCCTCCTAGTCCACCGAGGAGGGAACGGGCTCGGGGACTGAAGACAACGCCAGCCCGCCCCTTCCCGGCGACAGCAGCTCCCTCTGAGCGAAGGACGTGATGAGATTCTGTGACAGGCCACTCAGCACCGCCAGGCCACACCCCGCGGTCCCCCTGCCTCCCGGAAGGCCCGCGTCCCTGACACCTGAGGCTTTGCACAAACTGTCCTCGAGGCCCGGAATGCCCCTCCTTCCATCCTCTCTCCCCTCAGCATCCCCAGACCAAGATGGCCTTCCTTCCTCCCACAGCTCCTTCTGCTTCCCCTGTGCCTACGGCAATTCTTCTTTGGGTTAATAATGAGCGCTTTCTATGCCTTTCCCCCACTGGGAGCACCGGGGTGGGGGTGAGGGTGGGGGTGGGGGCTGAGACCACAGATCACTCATCTCTGGAGCTCAGGGTCTGGTAGGCAGGGGAGGCTGGAGAGGCAAGTGCTGAACAGAAGCCTGAAATTATTCCAGGCCGCAGGGAAGCCCCCCTCTTCCAGGAAGCCCTCCCTGATGACACACACTCACAGCCGTCCCTTTCCTCCCCAACCTTGAATCCGCTGCCCCTCTGTCCACCCTCCCTCATCTGGGGGATAGTCTTGTTCCCCCAGCAGGGCCGATAGGGCAACATCCCGTCTCCCCATTGCTTGGGGTCTCCCCTAGGCCACCTATTAGGATGCAAGGCGGGGACGCGGCTGCATGTGCCGGAAACGTGTGCACAGAGGCGCCTGCCCCTGAGCTGATGGGCTCTTGTCCTCTCTCCGCTGGTGACATGCCTGCTCCCTCCTCTCGCCAGCCTTTCCAAAGCGGTTGCACCGACACCCCCTCCCAGCCTAGACTGCTCCCCCCGTCTGCACCCCCCTATCCCCGGCCAGTGCTCTCCTTCCCAAGTGGCTGTACTCGCGGTGACTAACGCGCACGCAGCCCTGAGTCACGCCCACAGCCCCCGGCACCCTCTGAAGGGAAGCACTCCCCTGCTCATTTGACAGAGGAGCAAACTGAGGCTCAGAAGGGCCATCAGCCCGAGAGCGAGCACACAGCGGAGGAGAGCTGAGGCCTGTGAGACCCCAAACCCTGCGGCTCTCACGCTGGGCCCCCCACCGGGAGCTGGGGCTGACACAAGTCGTTCCAAGGAGCAGGGAGAAAAGAAAGACACCGAGTGAACACAGACTCAAGAGCAGCCAGAAACACTGACCAGAGAGCCATCCCCCTTCTTACACACCTTTCCCGGCTCCTCCCACCTCCAACAGGCCAGACCTTGGCCTCAGTCTACCTGCAGGTCTCAGGACAGTCTGGGGTCTGAGGTGTCTGAGGCTGGCCAGAGTGTGAGCAGACTGGGGTGCAGACTGGGGTGCAACTACTCTGCTTTCGGAGAGAAAGCAGAGCGATGGTGGAGGTGGTGGGGGCCACCTCTGCCGGTGGGTTCTCCTCCTGACCCACCAGTTCTCCAGGATTCTGCACCGGGACGTATTATGCCTCAGGGACCCCTCATCCTTTAGTGGCTGCAGGATGAGTCTGGTGGGAAACAGTGAAAGCTGGGGTCCCTGCACGGGAGCCATGGGGAGTGGGAAAAGGTAAGGCGGGGGGAGGGGAGGGTTACAGGTGCAGAGCCTGCAGCTCAGAACTAGTAAGAAGAGGAGGGTACGTTTGAGGCCTAGCCCCCCTCCCCCCACCTCCTACGGACCCACCATCCCCAAAAGCCAGGGAAAGGCACCGTGGGGAGAGAGCAACCGAAAAGCAATCAGCTCAACCCTGAACCCAGACAGCCAGGCAGAGCGCCAGGCCTCCTGTCGTGATGGATACCGGGCCTGCTCTCCGAGCTGCAACTCCCCACTCGCCCGGGGCCACCCACCTCGGGAGAGGGGGCCTCTCCCGCCCGGCTCGGGGAGAAAAGAAAACGCGATGGGCGGGCGGGCGGCAGGGAACACGGGGAAGAGGGGAAGGAGCCAGGCACGCATTTCCCGGGAACGCTGGGCCTTGGCCCCACTCCCATCCCCTCCCGGCTGGCTCGCTCGCTCCGTGGCTCCGTGTCCTTCAGAGAGCCGGCGCCACCCACAACCCCGGCGGCCTCTCCAGGGTGGGAAGGAGGCTGGAAACCCAGGAGGCCCTCGGGGAATTGTTGGGGAAAGTGAAAAGCAGCTGGAAACAGGGGCTCAGGACGAGCCACCTTGACGGCCATAGAAACAGAGAAGGCGTGAGAAGGCAGGGGGAGGAGGCTGGCTGCAGGCGGGTAGGAGTCAGAGGAGCTGCGGCATCAGTAAAACAGGGAGTGAAGGGCCATCCGGATGGGCCAGCAGCGGTTCCCGCCAGAAACCGGACGGGGACGTGTCGGGACCCACGGGCCCTCTGACGCCTCACCGAGCGAGCAGCGAGGTCTGTGAGCTCCAGAGGCCGCACCCACCCCTCTCTGCCTCTGCTCTCCCTCCCAGCAGGGAGCACGGCCTCGGTCACAGTGCTCACATCTGTTCAGTGGGGGCAGCTCACAAAGTGCTCTGGAGTTTACCGGGGGTTCACCGCCACTGTGGTGTTGAAGAGGTGATGGGTATCTTCTACCTGCTGACCCCCTTCCCTTGGGACAGCCACTCCCACCTCCCACAATTCGGGGCTAAGGGAAGGCTTCAGTCTTTGGCCTCAAATGAGGGGGGGGCGGGTAGAGGGAGGCCTAGCTGGTTTGCTCAGTGGATAGAGCATCGGCCTTCGGACTGAAGGGTCCCACGTTCGATTCCCGTCACCAGGAGGGGGCGTGCAGGCGGCAGCCAATCAGTGATTCTCTCTCATCACTGATGTTTCTATCTCTCTCTCCCTCTCCCTTCCTCTCTGAAATCAAACACACACACACACACATATTTTTTTAAAGAGGGGGAGAGGGCGATGAACCAACCGCAGACCTCAGAAAGCTACCGAGTCCGAAGCCATCAGGGTCAGAGCCACTCAGGAGGGACAGCGCCAGGTGCCAGCTCTCGTGGCGCCCAGCATAGGAGGGGCCCCTCCGCCGGGCGTGTGCAGCGGGGGCAGGGCCAGGGCCATGTGATGATTAAGTGCAGGCCTTGACCACTCGTTACTCCGATGAATAATACATGGTTGTGCCTTGGCCTAAATCAGCATCGTATTGTTATGAATAATACACGGCTGCAAAGAAGCCGGAGTGGGAACGGAGCGCAGTATTTTATTCGAGGATCTGGGAGCACTTAAGAGCTCCTCATGCTGATGCCTCGATTTTGCTCCCCACCCCACCCCACCCCCTCCCGCCTGGGGCCACAGCCATGAAAGCCGTGGGGGCTAGCGATCGTCCACTCTGAGGTCCAGATTCTTGACCTCGGGCTCTGATGACCTGGGCGCGGAGATACACTTAATCTGTGTCCTCGAGAGAGCTCTCAGGGGCAGATCTTAGAGGCGTGCAGGAAGGAGGCGGAGGGGGGCGGGTAACGGGTGGGAATTCAGCTGTGGGAGTGGGGGAGAGAGACTACTGGGGATCTGAGGCCCAGTCTGGCCACTCACTGCGTCACGGTGGCTGTGTGGCCTTCGCAACACACTCACTCCTCTGGTCCTAAATCGCCTTGTTAGGAGAAAGGGTAGCTGAGATTCCCAGTCAGAGGCACCATCCTATCTCATAAAGGAGTGATATGCAGATTGACCATCACTCCAACACACAAGATGACTGCCCCCCTGTGCACACAAGATGGCCACCACCAGATGGCCAGCAGGGGAGGGCCATTGGAAGGGACCGGGCCTGCAAGGGAGGGCAGCTGTGGGTGATGACGCCAGCAGGGGAGGGCAGTTAAGGGTGACCAGGCCAGCAGAGAAGTTGAGGGTGACTGGGCCTGCAGGGAAGGGCAGTTGGAGGGGGGTGGACCCAGGCCTGCAGGGGAGGGCAGTTGGAGGGGACTATCCCTGCAGGGGAGGGCAGTTAGGGGCAAACAGGATGGGGAGCAGTTAGGCATCAATCAGGCTGGCAGGGGAGTGGTTAGGGGGTGGTCAGACTGGCAGGCAGAAGTGGTTAGGGGCAATCAGGAAGGCAGGCAGGCGAGCAGTTGGGAGCCAGCAGTCCTGGATTGTGAGAGGGATGTCCAACTGCCTGTTTAGGCCCGATCCCACCGAGATTTGGCCTAAACGGGCAGTCGGACATCCCTCCAGGGGTCCCAGATTGGAGAGGGTGCAGGCTGGGCTGAGGGACATCCCCTCTCACGCCCCACCCCACGCACCAAGCCTTTAGTTCTACATCTTCAGGGATAGCAACCCACCAGGACAGAGCCTCTGAGCAGGCGCCCTGAGATCTGTCCGTGGTCCTGACACAGCCCGCAGCCCGCGGCCTCTGTCCTTGGTGCTGAAGCAGGACAGGGTCCTGGGACGGCGCCCTCCTCCAGGCCACGGTTCGCAGTGCCCCTGGCGAGTAGGATCTAACCCACCGGAAACCCTTTTTGGGACTGCAGCCCAGTGGGCCCACCTTCCACTGCCCATTCCTCCCAGGTCAGCCTTCAGCTGAAGCCCCGCCTCGCGACCAACGGACCTAGGAGCTCCCTTTCCCCCCAGTGAGGTCCCCAGTCAGCAGCCCCAGTTGAGACACCCAGAGCCTCCCTACCCCGGTAAAGGCCACATCCCATTCCCCCCACGGGACCCGCGGCACTGCCCCCTGGAGGCTGGCTCTGGGACTGCGCTCAGAGCAGGAGCACAGCAACAAAAATAATTTTATGGTTGGGGGTCACCACAACATGAGGAACTGCATTAAAGAGACGCGGCATTAGGAAGGTTGAGAACTACCTAGGGCCTAGGGAGTGGTGCTGGGTGAATGGGGAAGGAGTGGCAGACTGTCCGGCCCCCGCCTGCCGCCCCCTCACCCTTCCCGGGGCAATCTGGTGCCCGGAGCTTGTGGCACCGCCCAGCACCCTGCTCCTGGCTGTCTGGCTGCACCTGGTGAAATTAGGCCTTGGGGTGCGACGCTGCCCGGTTCACAGCGAAGACAACGGGACCAGGTGAAACTTCCTGCTCCCTCCTCCAAGGTACTCGGGGTGTACCTCTTTCAATACGACCTTTCCTCCCGAGGGTAAACAACAAAGCTTGTCATGTCCCTTCCCTGAGGGCAGAGGCGCCCAACCTCACATCCACCCCAATGAGAAGCTCACCCACAGCCTCTCCCTAAGAAAAAGTGGGGGTGAGAGAAGGCCGCAGCTGCACCCAGACCTGCCCCTGACCCCACTTCTCAGATCTTCTTCTGAGAAGCCGATCTGCTGGGTGTTTGTTTATAAAGGACTGCTTCACATTAGCCTCACTGGCTGTAAACATTCCCCTCCTTCAAAAAAAGAAAAAAAAAGGTAAAAACAAATAACCACCTGCAGACCACTCTCAACATCACAGCTTCCCTGGAGCCGGGCAGGGGCCGAGGCTAATAGCCTTTAATTGCGGTAGATACGCCAGCCAGCGCCGGCGAGCTGCACACTCACTCTAGGCCGAGCGCGAGGACGGGAAGAGCTCTCTGCCCGCATGACCGCATTCGGCCTCACAACCCCCTGGTGGGAAACATCAGGGTGAGCATCTTACAGACGACGCAAGTGGGGTTCGGACAGGTGAGGGGACCACGCAGGGCGGGCCAGCTGGTGCGGGTGGAGCCTGGCACGGGGACCACACCTGTCTGCCCAGAGTCCTGCTGCTCAGCTGGGCCCACCTGTTCGGGAAGCCTCGCTGCCCCTCAGGTGTATCAGGGCCACCCCGCCACCATCCTCCTACCCCAAGGAGGGAGGGCCACTCGGGGGAGACAGCGACACCACCGTCCTACAGCCCTTCGCAGCTGGCAAAGGGCTTGTATAGGCTCTGTCCACTGAGTCCAGCACGGTGGCCCCACCTCCCACTGCCCATTCCTTCCGGATCAGCCTTCAGCCGAAGCCCCGCCGAGCTCCCTCTCCCCCAGTGAGGTCCCCAGTCAGCAGCCCCCCTTGAGACACCCAGAGCCTCCCCACCCCTTATATAAAGGTCACACATCCCATTCCCTCACGGGAGCCCGCGGCACTGCCTCCTAGAGGCTGGCGCGGGGACTGCGCTCGGAGCAGGGCCTCGTTTGAGTTTCCAGGAGAGAAAACGAAGGCTCGAGGCAAGGAGTGGCTTGGCCGGTCACACGGTGGGTCGTGAGGCCGAGCCTCTGATGAAGACGGTGGACGCCCAGCCCAGTGCTCTCCGCCCTCCTCCCCGAAGCCGGGGTCCAGGGAGGCGGGGATCCCAGGGGCCTCCACTCCTGAGGGGCTTCCTGAGGCCATGACCTGGCCTCCTCCCTCCGCCGGCTCCCGAAGGGCTGTGGGCTGGCTCAGCTCTGGCTTAAGGTCTCCATTTCTCATTCTAAATGAAGTTTTTCTCTCCCAGGCAATTACTGCCTGCTAATTAGGAGGCAAGGCTGCCAGTCCCTGGGCCCCGGGCTGACCCCTTTTCTCAACTCACAGGGGCGGGGCGCCTATGGAGGTGCAGGGGAGCAGCGACAGCCGCGGGCACCGCCTGGCTTGGCCCCCCCCGCCCCCAGCTGGAGGAGCCAGGAAACCTTGGAGGGTGGGTGAGGGGGCCTGGCAGAGGCATTGGGAGCCGGGGCCAGGGAACTGGGAGGAGGGGAGGGGGCTGCTGGGGATGGAGGGGGGGCTCTGGAGAGGCAGGGAGAGGTGGGACAGGAGTCTGGAAGGAGCTAACCACGCCAGGCAGGGTGAGGGGAGGCCCAGGCTCAGGAGCCGGCGAAGCCAGGAAGATCCAGAGAAATGGGAGCGTGCCATGTGGTAGACAGGAGGGGCCTCAGGAAGCAGAGACAAAGTGGGGGCTCTCCCCTCTGCAGAGGGAGAGGAAGGAAGAAAGCACCCTGGAAAATGGGGGAGATGGGGGAAGTGGAAGAGGCAGGGGGAGGGGGAGGAGACTGGGAGATTCCAGGAAGGGGAAGGAGAGAGGAAGGGCAGGGAGGAAGGAGGAAGTGCTGGAGGAAAGCCCTGGAGAGCCGGGAGGAGAGCCGGAAGGGCGGCCGGCCGGCGTGGCGGCTCCCAGGGCCCCGGGAAAGGCTCTCTCTCTCTGTCATTGTCCTTGAGCCTCCCCCAATGTCAGTGGCCAGCCAGTTGGGCCTGCCTGCCCTCCTACGCACCCACAGGTACGGGCAGGCATATGGCAGGCCACCAGCCAGCTGGGCCCGCCTGCTCCACTCAGCCAGGGCAGCCGGACCAGCCTCCTTCCTGCCAACCGGCCACCCCCTCTCGGGGGCTGAGCCAGGGACCCTCCTGGGTCACACGGCTGGCTACCGGGCCACGCTGCCCCAGCACGGGGTGGTCCCGCCTTCCCCCTCTCCGGAGGGAGGATCGGGGACCAGAGATGGAGTGGTGCTTGTCCAAGGTCATGGAGCAAGCACGTGATGAGGCCAGACACCGAGGGCCCGGGGGCTCGGTCCCAGAGGCGGGCTTAGATGGTAGCGAGACAGAGACAGGTCCCGGTGGCCGGCAAGGCTGTCCCGGACCTGCTTACTTACGCCTGGGGCAGCGGGTGGAAGGGAGCGAGGGCAGCCGGGGCTGGAGAGAAGGCATGGGGAGTCACCCTGGATGGAGCACGGAGGGGGGGGGCATGTCGGTTAGCGGACATTATGGAGCCTTCACCCCGTCCCGTGCTCCGGCCACGTACACGCTCCACACAGGATCTACTTTACCCCCCACCCCCCACCCCAGGAAGCACGGATCCCTCCGATTCATCAGCGGGAAGCAACCCTGACGCAGGAGGGTGGACTGTGTGGCCGAGCCCACAGGTTAAGCAGCGCCACGGTCCTGCCAGCGGCCGGTCTCTGCCCCCGGGATGCCTCCATCCTGGCATCACCGAATGATGCTCAGGCCCCCGAGTTCCCGAGTCCCAGCCCGGCCCTGGGCAGAATCCAGGCCCCAGACGCCAGTGGGGCTGCACTCCCGCATTGTGGGGGCTTCCAATAGCCTAATGCAGGAGGGCGGGGGGAGGGCGGGCAGTATCCTGAGGCCCCAGGCTTGAACAAGCTCTGTCTGAGGGGCTGGCGTCGGGGGTCTGGTCCCCGCTCTGCCACTGACGTGCTGCATGACTTTGTTCGGCTTTTGCCCTCCTGAACTTGGTGCGGCTGTCTGTGTCACCGAGGGGAGGACCGGACACCAGGAGCGGTGCACACACACGGTGCTAGCTGTGCCGGTTCTAGGCAGTTTACATACAAGCTGTGCGGTTTCTAGGCAGTTTACATACAAGCTGTGCGGGTTCTAGGCAGTTTACATACAAGCTGTGCCGGTTCTAGGCAGTTTACATACAAGCCTCCCCGCCACCCTCCCATGCAGGTACCCTCACCCTCAGGCTACAGACGGGGACACGGGTCCATGAAAGGTAACTAGCGTCGTGCCCAGGGTCACACGGCTCCCCAGCAGGGGGCACTGCGGAGGCCTGAGCGCCATTCCTTTGGATCCAGTCACCCCCCCCTCTCTCCCTAGTGACTCGCAGCCCCTGCCCGGTGCCCCCCGGGGGCCTGCCTCTGCCCTCTGCACAGCCACACCTGCCACCCGGTGTCCACCCGAGCAGCACGCCCTCCGTCCCGTGTCTGCGTGACATGTGACGCGGCGTGTGCTGCTGCCACACCTGCTCCCGTGCTTCCACAGCGCTGCTGCCTGGAATAGCCACGCACGCCGGCTCAGACGTCTCCGCGAATCGCCCCAGCACCGAGAATAGGGCAGCCCCGGCAGGTCGGCACGCACACACACACACACACACGTGTGGCCCCCATTCTGGGCACGGGCTGCCTCGTGGGGGCCGGGCCGCGCCTCAGCACCCAGCCACCTGGCAGGGACATGGGTTACCCCACCCTTTCCCTTCTTCTGCCCCCGCCCCCTCCGGCGCCGGGTGACTCACACGTCACATCGCGGCGCACCTGCCGGCTCCCCCAGCCACGCCGCCTGCCTCACACCCCGCCCCACACAGAAGTGGCACCTTCCCCAGGGCGGAAGCGGGCACAGGCCCAGCTCCCACAGCCCGGGGATGCCAGCCGAGCCTGGGGTGGAGAGGCAGAGAGGCCCTGACTGGAGTCCCGGGGATCCTGGAGTCCCCCAATACCTGTGCCTGAGACGGAGCCCCCCTTTAGGCCCGCCTGCCACAGCTGAGTTCTCAAGACCCTCGAGATGGTGCCCCGTTATCACTGCCAGCGCTGGGGCCAGAGGGGAATCCGGGGACCTCTGCCCGTCCCTCCCGAGAAGGCTGTGGTGCCCCGAGGGCTGCTCCGGCCGAGTCACCCGTGCCCCCCGCCGCCCCGTCCCCGGTCCCCGGTCCCCGCGCTCTCCTCCCCCTGCCCGGCAGCTCGGCGTGCTGGGTATTTTTAGGCCTCAGCTGACAGGCTGTGAAATCGCTCCCTTCACACCTCCCCGACGAGGCGGGGGCTGGGGAGGAGGAACGGGGTTGGGGGGCACCCAGCCAATTCCGCCGGCTCCTCCGGGGCTGGCAGGTGCCAAGCAGGGGTGAGGGGTGTCTCCCAGGAGCCGGAGCATCCTCCCCCGGTGCCTGAGGGAGAGGGAGAGGGACGGACGGGGTGGGACGGAGGCGGCCCTGCCCCGGGGACCCAGAGGCCCAGGTTTGGGGGGACATCTTGAGCGCGCAGGGAGGCACCGGGACGCCCTCGGAGTCCAGCTTGCAGCCGCTCCCCGCTCCCCGCACTCCCTCCCCGCAAGGAGCCGAGAGACGGGCTGGCGCGGGTCCCAGTGGGCTAAGGGAGGCACTGGGCTGTGCAGGCCAGTGGTTATGGGAAGCTCACCCGGTGCTGCTGAGCGGCTGGCCTCAGTTTCCCGCTCTGGGCCGCAGTGCTAGCAACAGCGCTCCCTGGGTGGCTGGGAGGTGAGAGTCGGGGGGCACTGTGGACAGAGGACACACTGCCTGCCGGGAGGTTCCCCCCGCCACTTCCCGTGACCCACCCAGCCCTCGCCCCTCCTCCTTCCCGGGAAGGGGCCCAGCGTTGCTCCTGGCATCACCTCCTGCTGCTCCTCGGCCACCTCCCCGAGGGCAGCGAAGGCCCCACTAAGGAGGTCGCCCTGGAGGCCATCCCTGTCTTCCTGCTGCCTGCTTCGGGGGGCACACACTCCCCCTGCCCATGGACCCCAACACCAGCACGGCCAGTGCTGCCAGCACCTCCGTGTGAGTGAGGTGTTACCCAGGCACCACCCTGAGGAAGTGAGACTCTGCCTGGAATGGGACCCTGTGCAAGGGGCCATGGGCACGGGGGTGGGAGATAAAGGAGGTGTGTGTGTGGCTGCCTAGTTGCCATGAAAACAGGTGGGATCTGGTGGGGCCTAGCAGCTGGAGTAGGAGTTGTGTGGCTCTTCCCGGGCCCACCTGGTCCTGGTGCCCAGGCTGAGGCGTGGGGTGCAGATGCAACCTCAGGGCCCCGGGCCTGTGGATCCGGCTCCATCCCTCTCGGAAAGCTTTCTCTGCCCCCCCCAGCTCCTGAGGGAGGCCCCCGGAGGGTCCATCCAGGCCCGTGGATCCCAGGCCGGGCCCCAGGCTGCTCCCAACCCACCACCCACTCTGGAAGGGCCGGGCCCCCGTTCAGTGGCGGCTGCAGGCTCCTGCGGTGGGTGCCCGGGCTCAGCCCCGCCAGGGGGAGAGGCTGGCGCACTGCAGGCACGAAGGTCCTTCCTGGGGATCCGCTGGGAAGCCACCCGTGCTTCCTCGTGGCTCTCTTTTAAAGGCGCCGTTTTCCTGGTTCAGAAGGCCAGGACCTGGGGAAGCTCACCCACCCACCTTTCCGGCCGGAGCTCCTACCCCGACCCCGGGACCGCCCTTCCGGCCGCACCTCCACAGGCTGAGACTTGTCCCACCTCCGGCCCGGGCGTGTGCGGCCCCTCCGCACCCAGCGCCTCGGCCCTGCTGGCTCCCGGGGCACACACTTCCTCTCCTTCCAGACCCACGGCCTGGCCCAGCGCTCACACTGAGTTTGGGATCTCAAACTGACTTTTTTTTCTTTTTAAGATTTTTAAGTTGATTTTTAGAGAGCGGGGAAAGGAGAGACATCAGTATGAGAGCAAAACATCCAGCAGCTGCCTTGTGCACACCCGGCGCCGGGATCCAGCCTGCAACCTGGGCATGTGCCCTGACTGGGAACCGAACCAGCAACCAACCAGTGGCGCCGCGGGCGAGGGCTCGAACTGATTCTGTGTTTGTTTGTTTTTGTTAAATCTCACCTCCGGTATTTCCTCCAGGATCTTGAGAGAGAGTGGAAGGGAGGCAGGGAGCGGGAGAGACAGAGACACATGGATGGGAGAGAGAGACACACCCACTGGTTGCCTCCTGCACCAGTCCCACGGGGCTGGGCACTGAACCCACAGCCCAGGCACGTGCCCGGGACCTGGAACCCAAGCCGAGACCCTGTGGTGAGTGGCCTGACTCTCCAACCACTGAGACCACGGCCAGGCCTCAAGCAGACTTTTAAGGGCGAGTTCCGCCTGCAGCTGTGCTGGTGACAACTGACTACCCTGCCTAGTGAAGCCTTCCACCCTCCTCCTCCTCCTCCTTCTCTTCCTCTTTCTCCTTTTCCTCCTCCTCCGGGGCTAAAGCCAGCCTCCTCCTCCTCGAAGCTCCTGGACCCCTCGCCCCACACACCAACCCCTCGATTCGGGATCAGGCCGGTAGCGGCCGCCGTTGGCCGAGTGTCTACCGTGTGCGGGCCGCTCTGCTGAAGACGTTCCCTACGTTCTCTCTCCTCCTCCTCCTCCTCCAAGCCCCTGGGAGGTAAGCAGCAGCAGCAGCCGCAGCAGCACACCCATTAGACAGAGGAGTAAACTGAGGCCAGAGGGGGAGAGGCACTTGCCTCACAGGGGCACAGCTGCCCGTGTCGGTGCCAGGATTCGGACAGACAGCCGCTTGGCCCCAGCGTCCTAGCGTAAGCATGCCAGCCCCCGGCACACACGCCAGTGCCCGGCACATAGCTCGCCGTCTTTATTGCCCCGCTGTTATCAGGGGAGGGCCCGGGAGCGCCGCGTGACGTCAGAGGGTGTCCTTCAGCCGCACCCTTTGCCCAGCCTGAAGTCCCCGTTCCCGGAGGAAGGAGGTGAGGGCGCGGGGCAGGCCGGGCGCTGCGCTGAAGCCCAGGACAGTCAGGAGGTGCCCGGGGAACCCCGCCATCAGGGCCCGGTAGACCTCGGAGCCTGCGGGGGGCTGGAGCGAGCACAGGCCGGAGGGGCCGGTGGGCGGGTTGGGGGCGTGTGTGTGGGAGTGTGTGCGTGCTGTGTGTGTGTGCGTGTGCCGTGGGCTGTCCACGCCGGTCCCGCCGCCTCGGCCCCGCGGTAATGAGCCGGATCCAATTTGTACCCGGGCCCGCGGGGAGCAGCTGCCGCGGCAGGGTCTGAGGTAATTTAATTGGACACATTAGCCACACAGCTCTCTTCCGCTCCCCTCGTGCAGGGCCTCATGCGGGCACCCCTCGTGGCCTCCCGCACCCCGTGCTCCCCTTCCCTGTCCGAGGGCTGGGGCTGCACGGCACCTTCCAGCGCCGGGAAGCCCCCACCTGCCAGGACAGGCCCCTGAGCACCCCTCCGCGCTCATTCTCGGGGCTCCTGGGGGGTCCCAAGGTCTCCCCTTCCTCGGGTGCAAGTGGCAAATATGAGAGCCCCTGGGTCTGCGGCTCAGACCTCTCCTCCTGCCTCCCCCCTTTCCTCCCAAGCTAGTCTGAGGGCCCCCCCACTTCCTGCACTCGTGAAGGGCACTGAAGGAGCAGGGCCACCAGATCGGGGTGCAGACACACACACGCACACGCACACGCACGCTGACTGACCCCCACGCTGTCGTGAAAAGACCTGTATCCATCACTCCGAAGCTCCACCCCCCACACGCCTGCAGGCCGCACAGCCAGGTGAGGCCCGGCTCCCGGCAGATGGAGGCCGCAGAGGCAGCTCAGCCGGCAGGTGGGAGGGCAGGGCGGGGACAGGCAAGGCCCCTGGAGGGCATCGGCCTCGCCTGGCCGGGCACAGGGACCCAGGGCCAGGGAGCCACCCTCCCCCAGTGCCTCCCGCCACCGTTCCCCGGGCACCTCCGAGCCTCGCGACAAATGCGCTCATTAGCTGCTGTTGACAGCGGCAAGGCACGCGATGAGCGAGCGCAGCTATTACGGCAGCCGGCCCAGCTGCCACCGCCTGCAGGTGTGCGGAGAGCAGGCCCCGCCGGCCCTGCCCCCTGCTTGGTGCCCCCCTTCCACAGTCACCAGGCAAGTGGGCGCCCAGCCCAGCCCCACGGGGGACGCCTTCCCACGTGGCCTGCCAGGTGGAGGCGGCAGAGCGCCCCCGTCTCCCCCGGAGAAGGCCCGCCAGGCCGGCCCACATTCCCAGCCACGGGGCCCAGAATTCCAGGAGCCGGCGCTGGGCGCCGTCCAGGCCTCCACAGGTCCCGCGCCGCCTGCCAGCTCGGCTCTGCCCCCCGGGGATCCTGTTGGGTGAGACCGAAGCCCTGGCCTCCAGACGCCCGCCGAACGCGGCCCCGCCGGGCTGCCCCCGCCGCCTGGAAAGTCGGCGACTTCTATGTCCGCGGAACTGGCACCGTGCGCCTGGCACCATTGACTGGGGTTCCCTGGCAAGGCAGGCGGGCACCCGGGCTGGGCCTGGCACAGGCTGGCTCTGGCACCGGGCCAGACCCGCGACTGCCCCGACAGAGCGCTGACCTCACCAGTTGCATGTGCCACCTGCAGGGCACTGCCCGGGGAGCCGGGGGCTGGCTCTCAGCACGGTGGCCGGTGCCCACCCTGGAGCCCTCGGTGCCCCCGGCCGCTCTCCCAGCCACAGCCCTGCTCCGGGCTGGGCCTCCCGCCCTCCACCAGGCTCCCTCTCCACGCTTTGCCCTGCTGTTCCCGCCTCACTCCCCCGTGGGGGGCGGGGAGCAGTTATTGAAAACGGTCCATCAGATTCAATGAGAATGCAAAGCCCCTGAGAGGATGGGGGCGGGCGGGGAGCGGGGAGAGAAAGGGGGGTAACCATCCACCCCTCTGCCTTTCCCTGAAGACCTGCAGCCGCAGCGGGAGAGGGGTGCAGGGGGCAGCCCTCAGGGGCACTCTTCGGCCTTCCAGGGCCTTTGGGCCTGAGTCTGCGGTCAGCCACCAGGGCCCCAGCTGCCCAGGGCCTGTCTCTGTCACTGGCACCCACCTGTTCCCGTGCTCCCCGCTGTCCTCGCCTATCACCTGCGGGTCTGTGCGCTCCCAGCCTGTTCGAGCCCCCCCCCCTTCCCCAACGAGGAGGGCCTTGGAGGCGATCTTCCTCCATCACCTCCCCCCCCACATACACAGTCCCTGAGCACCCGGCCCATCGGTCAAGCTGTCCACACGGGCCCCGAACAGCATG
Source organism: Lasiurus borealis (assembly GCA_004026805.1). Taxonomy (NCBI): domain Eukaryota; kingdom Metazoa; phylum Chordata; class Mammalia; order Chiroptera; family Vespertilionidae; genus Lasiurus; species Lasiurus borealis. The sequence goes on from PVJN01029902.1 coordinate 24,194, forward strand.
GACCGAGGGTCCTGTCTCCATGGGAAACGCCATGGCTCGGGAGCATGGGCTGCCCTGGCCCGGGTCCCACAGGCGCCAGCCCCCCGCCCCTGCCTGGCTCAGCCTCAGGTGCCCCCGAGGTCATGGCCTCCTGGGAAAACATCTGAACTTCAGTCCGAGACGCTGACCCACGCCCAGCGACAGGCCAGGGCGGTCTGGGCCTGCGCAGACCGGGCAGGTGAGGGAGCGGGGGTAGATGGGTAGATGAAGGCGGGGGAGAGTCTGCCGGTGAAACGGTGAGACGCAGCCAGGCCCCTGGGCCATCGAGCACCCCAGCCCTGGCCCCAACGCTGACGGCCCTCACAGCACACGCCTGATCTGTTCTTTCAGCCATACCCCCCATCCCTGCCCACCCCGCACCCAGCAGCCACTGCCCCGACGCGTGCCCAGTGGCCTGGGCAGTCTCGTGGATCCTTCTGCCTCGAGAGAGAGGAGACGGCCGAGCCAAGGCCCCCGGCCCACGCAGTGTGCCCCATTCTCCCCAGGAAGGGCTGGCCCAGCCGATTTAGGAGCAGAGCATTAACAGGTGGAGCAGACAGGACCTCAAGCACTGCTGCCCCCAGGGACGAGCCGGCAGAGGGCTGAGCAAGGCCCCGGGCCCCGGTCTCTGTCCCCACCCCGTGTGACAGCTCAGACTTGGCCTCACGGGCCCTGCTCACTCACTCACTGCAAGGTCACCTCCCCCCCTCCCTCCCTTCCTCCCTCCTTCCCTCCCTCTCTTCTCTGCTGCCGTCCTGCCTGCCTCGGCCATGCTGACCCCTGCAGGCAAGCCGGAGCCCTGCCTGGTCCAGGACGGGCACCGGAGGGACCCAGGCCGGCCAGGGTACACCCAGGGGGAAGCTTCAAGCAGGGCGAGGGCTGGTGGCTTGGGGGGAGCTGGGGGGCGGGGGCAGAGGTGAGTCTGCAGGCAGAGCGGGGAGGCCGGGCGAAGTTGGGGCAGAAATGGAGGGAGTCTCCTTCCCCACGGCTCCGGCTCTCCCCAGCGGCCCTTGCTGCAGCCTCCAGAGATCTGGGGGAGAGCTGCCGGGGGGACCAGGGCCCCACGTGGGAGGGGAGCTGCGCCCGGCCTGTCCCGTCCCTCCCCCGGGGGCTTGGGCCTCAGGGTGACATGCTGAGAGAGGAGGGGGCGGAGGGAGGCCGTGCCCAGGGGCCCACCGGAGCCAGCGGGGGACAGAGGGCCGCGGACAGGACAGGAGGGGAAGGCGGCTTCAGGCCTGGGCCACAGGTGTTCCTGGGAGGAGGATATAAAGGTGCTGGGCCCTGGGGGACTGGCCTGCACCCCACAGGGATTGATTTGCCGGGGTCACTCCCACCTGGTGCCATCCAAAGGGAAGGTGGCAGGGAGGAGGGGCAGAAACAGGGGACACAGAGGCCTGGCTGGGGGAGCAGAGTCTGGGGTGGCCTGGGGTGAGCTGGACCTGGGGGTGATAGGAGGTAGGCTGGGATGCTGGGGACACAGAAGCCAGAGTGGGGGTCTCTGGTCCCTCAGAGTCCCCAGGGGATTGGGAGCAAAAGCAGAGGCTGCCACCTCCCACCTCCAGTCAAAGACTAACCATCTTCCCTGCTCAGTGCCCGCACCAGAGGGAAGTAGCCCTCAGGCCTGCCCACTTCCGGAGCGGCCCCTGCCATGGCACAGGTGGGCGTGGGCCAGCCAGGGGAGCCCACTGCCCAGGTGGGAGAGGGGACGGTGCAGGGGCTCCAGGCCTTTCACTGTAGGTGATGCCAACCACAGAGAGTTGGCGTCCGTGAGAGGGCAGGGGTGTGTGGGGAGCGGTGTTGTCATGGTGCCAGGCCCGGGAGGAGGGGGGGGGGCGGAGAGGAGGG
>PVJN01029903.1:0-26055 GCA_004026805.1 Lasiurus borealis
TGAGCTGATAAGAGGGAGAAGAAAAAAAGCCAAGATCTAGGTCAAATTATTACACTCACACTCCCTGGACTGTAATATAGTATGACATTCAAATCCATCATCTCTTTAGTCCTTCTGCCCCCACACCAGCTCAAATCCTCATTATCTGTAGTCTGCACTATTTAAATAATCTCCTACCTGTTCTTTCTGTTTTAAGTTTCTTTTCCTTTATATCAAGTCCATGTTTTATAATGCACCAGGTGCATTAGCCTCTAAAACAGACACCATACCTATTAAAAAATCCCTAGAGCAATCACTTCTGCAGAATAAAATCCCAAAACATGCCAGTATGTTACTCAAGTTAGCTTCCCACCCCGCCTCCACTCTGGTCCCTCTGTGCTCCAGCCACAACAGACCATTAACTATTACTCAGTCCAAAAATTTGGAACCTCCTCCCTCCCCAATTCTGCAATGGCTCACTCCCTCAGACACATTTGAAGTGTCACTTCCTTCAGGATGCTTGCCTTGAGATCTTTGATCTCTACAAAGAATCAATCTTTTCTCCCTTTGTACTCTGAAGGCACAAAGGAGATCATTTTTTCTCTCTCTCATGACGTTTGTACATCTGCTTTGGTCTGTGCTATATAAAGCTAGTTCTTCTCATCCCCTGGCTTGCAAACCACTTTGGTTAGGAACTGTATTTCAGTAACCTTTTCAATGCCTTTTCATCTGAATGCTCAATACATGTGGGTTAATTAGATTGTGAAAGAAACATTTCAAATTAAATTAGAGGTTTGTTTATTTGTTTCTGTAAAATTAATACTGACTCCTGAAATGGCTAAGTTACTAACTTACATAGCTGAACACATTTAACATAGCTTTAATTTGAAAATTGAATAATGAGAAAATGAACATGTTACACGTGAAAGTGAAATTATGTAATTCTGATACCTGCTTATTTACTATCTGATTCAAACAACTATTTTTGCTCTTTCTATTCTACACAAAGCTTTAATTTGGGGCATATTTATACATGTCATCAGAGATTGCAAGCTGGTGATCTATGGGCCAAATTGCCCTTGAAACCACACATGTATGTGGTTTGGTCCATAGAAAGGTTTTTTTTTAATCTTTGAACCAACACTTTAAAATTTATATATTTTACATACAAATTTAGATTCCTACCTTCCTTGAAAAAAATCCTGCACTTCCGGGCCTACATGCTTATAAAGTAACATGTGTGATTAATTTTCCATAATCCTCACCATTCAGATGCACATTGTATACAAATGAACTTACACCCGGTATAGAATTTTCCTGGTCCTTCTATACATTTTGAATTGGTGACCCTGGTTAACCTATTTTTCTTCTTCCTTGGTTTAATATTTGTATTAAGTGCTATAATTTATAAAGCTGGACTTTGAAGCCACATTGTGTTCAACTTTATGTCATTACTTGGCCTTTTCCTTATTTCTTTCAGAAGATGAATGTTGTTACAAAATGGCATATGAATCTGTTGGGTGAGAAGATGGCAGGGTTTGAAATGTCACTTTTGTTGTCACGTCAAAGAGTTAATATTTGATTCTACTACGCTAAAGGTTTATATCTGGACAACATAAAGTCATCTTAAAACCAGTACTCCTTAAGCCTTACTTTATAGTTGATAAGGCAGACCAGACACATTTAGGAATGCTAATACCCTGAAAGGTGTTTCTAATAGACTTATAAAGGACTGTGTGTTTAAGTAACCTCTAACCCCTTCCAGTGGAGGTGAGTAGGGTCATTTACACAGACTGGTGGCTGGCTTCAAAGCAAGGGTCTGGGGAGTGCCAGGAATGCATCCTTCCCAGTCTCTCGGCCAGTCTACCTCAATTAGTCTCATATTTACTTTCTTGTGCTCATTCACATTTCATTTTTGAAGGCTGAGACAGACTGTCTCCATCTGTCATAGGGCTAAATAACCATCTCCAATTTCAGGAGATTCAGTGAGCTAGAAAATACAGCTCTGATTCAATCAACTTTTAAAGAACACATTTCTATAACAACTAAGAGCAACCTAGAAAATACTGTCCACTCGGGATTTTGTGAATGTCATTATTCTATCTCCTGTAAGACACAAAAGCACAGGAAGATGAACTTCAGAGACTTCCTGCTACTTGTGTGCCCCTGACCCCTCTTTAATATCATCCACCTGGCAATTATATATGTCTCTTTTCATAAATGATATCCACCCAAACCCGAGGACCTGGAATTTTCTGTTTTGCAGCTCTGAAATGTATACTTGAACTTTTCTATGATGGTTTTTCTGATCAAAGTTTTGGAGTTCCTGCCCTAATCCTGGCTGCTGATATTCATCATCTATATGAGGATTCTATCTGTATGCACGCAAAAAAAATTATACACCTTGTGGAAGTAAAGAAAATCAAAGGTCTCAATAGTTGCCAAAATAATTGTTTAAATAATTAATAATCTGAATTATAAAAGTATATTAATATATTTATATTACATTATATGTTGATATAATTCAGCAAACTTTTCATTTTATTTTAAAATAGTTTTAATCATATGGTACAATTATAGACAACCCTATAATTTTGGAACTTTAAAAGGAAAATGTTAAGATATATTACCAAGCAAATTCTATCCCTATTTGGCTTCTTGAGAATTCATTAAGGAACAGTAAATACACTAAAATAAATATTCTTTGTAGGGCCAACATTGCACTATATTTCAGTCCAATCGGAGAGAAGGTCTCTGCTGGATCTGAAAAGATGTTTTGCTATTCATTTCCTATGCCAAACATGTAAGGATAGGAGCACCTTTATCTAGAAGCTAAGTACAATGTGTTGTCAAATTCTAGATCTTATTAACCCAGATGATAAAAACATCACCTTGCATATCCAGTAACAGCATGTGGAAACCAGTATAGGAGTGTTGTCACCTGTATATTTAGGGCATAGTGAGTGAAGGAGTGCACAACAATGTACTCTATCTTCCTATGCAGAAGGGTATGTGTGGTTACCTAGGCATCAATTCATAACTGCCTCATGATAAAAGTAAATATTCAGCAACAGTACATGAAGACAGACTTCATCAAAACCTAGAAATTCATATTTGAATACATGTTTCTTAAAGTGCAGTTCCCTAACAGATTAATAATCCGAGTGGTTTTGCTGCTGCAGATGGCATTCCATAACCTCTGCGTTTTCTAAAGTGGCCATTTAGAAACAGGGCAAATGTTTCTATGTTAAGAAATAAAGGAAAAATATAAATACTTTTTTAAATTATTCACTAAAACAATTATGATTTTATGAATTTTTTACATTTAATATACTTCTTTAACTCAGTTATAAGCAATACAACAGAATTTTGAAAATATTTCCATATAATTATGCTGCCTTTTTCAGAATAGGTTCAGTATTAAGACTTTTTAATTTGTTTTTATGGAATCATAGATGTTTGGTACTAGAACTGGTCATAATTCAGCCACCACAACCAACAAATATAGAAATCACAGCTCAGACAGTGTGAGAATTGCTCATTGTTAGGTAGCAAAACTAGGGATGGGATCATCAGGGGAGTCAAATTAAATAGATCAGCAAGTTAGTTATCTTGCAGGGGTTTTTTCAGTTTTATTTAGATTATAACAGAACAAGTCTAATCCTTTCTTCGATGATCAATGTCATTGGGAAATTAGACAATATAAATGCCAACAAATAGGTTTTGAAAGCTGATGACACAAAGGCAATTTCAAAATCCATATTATTTCCCCAATAAAAACACTGAGAAAAGCCATTGAAATATTTTCAAAACCCATTCATGACAGTAGAGCAGCAGTCTAGCTGCTCAAGCAAAGGCTTATAAGTCCAATCAGCTCCTGACTATCTGCTTAGCACTAGTCAGTGTTTCATGTTTAAGATGAATGTGCAACTAATGGAAGCAATGTGAGTTCATGAATGGATTCCTGTTCCACATCTCCTTGATTTTCTTTTTGAAAACACACACACACACACACACACACACACACACACACACACACACACGTACCTAAAGTCTCCATTACACCACAGGGGGAAGCGACAGAAATTACTTTAAATTAATCTTACCCTGGAAGAACTAGACAACTCAAAGACAAAACAAAGAGTATGTTCTTACTTTTTTAATGTGGCTGAAATACAGATTTTCCTGTCTCCTCGGTAAAAGAAGATCAGCTATGGAAGAAGATCAGCTATGGGTTAAAATAAAAGAATTGCTATGTATGTGACTATTACAAAATAAAACAAAACAAAATAGAAGAGTTAAAAATGAAAGACAAAAATTTACTTTTAAGAAAATGTCTAAAATAAGAACAGCTTAAAAAAAACCAATCACTTTTAAAAAGATGAGTTTCCAAGTCCACTAAATACACATTACTTGGAATCAAACGTTTCCAAGGATAGCCAAATAGGACATTATTTATTTCACCCTATTATTATAACAAGTCATCCTTGTTCATAACAGCCTACATTTATAACTTACCATTAAGGAGACAGTAAAATTTTTTGGCTATATACCAATGGAGAGAAACAGAAGTAAAAATAACCCAATAAACTGGTATCCCAGAAATCACAAATAATTCCTTTGGAATAAACGGTATGATTTCAATTTTCTATTTTACTAGAAGTGAACATTCCTACTTATACTTTCTTCACACTAATTAAAGTTCATTAAAGCTCTATTGTCTGGACTAAATCCAGTGATGAGAGAGGATTTGAAAAGGCAGGCGCAGGTAAAAAAATCTGCAACTGATTAAATTATATATAAGTATCCTATAATACAAGTGACAGAAAGCATCCTACTATACATGGGACATACTCTTCCCTACCCAGAACTGGACGAGTATATGCATGTTACCAGGTCAACTTAATGCAGGTGGTTCTCCCTGTGCTAACACAGTGCTCTCCCAAGCAGCAGTGTCTACTCCATTGGAAACATTGTCAGGTCTGTGATTTCTGGGTTCCATGAGAGACAGGGATTACTTAAAAAACTCAAAAATTACTGTTGAATTCTAGGGAAGCCCCAACACAGCAATGAAAGCAACTGCTTTTGTCAAGAACCACTTGTAGAAACTTGGGAAAAATCACTAGGAGTACCATCCATATGCACAACCAAAGTTATTATAGTACCTTTAAAAAATGTCACGGAGGGCCATGCCTGAGCTTCCAGCCCGAGCAGAGGCAATTCTCCTAGGACCTTGGGGAAAACGAAGGTTATTAATAAAATGGGGAGTCTCTCAGGCTTCGAGCGTTCCCAAGGCTCCTGGAGCCCAGCATAAGAAGGGTTACGAGTGGAAATTCAATTATAGCAATGGTTGCTTGCGGTCATGGGGTTCTTTTAAAGCATGGGTGGGGAACCTTTTCTCTGCCAAGGGCCATTTGGATATTTATAACATCATTTGTAGGCCATATAAAATTATTAACTTGAAAATTATCTTGCTATATTTGGTCATTTAATTAACTCATCTCTAATGCCTTGGCAGGGCCAGAATATGATTTCACCTCTAATACTTTGGCAGGGCCAGACCAAATGATTGCAAGGGTTTTATAGGTTTCAGGGGGCTGGACGTTCCCACCCTTGTTTTTAAGAATCAAATGAACCTAGATGAAAAGAAGATACAGACCTGCATCTAGCCCTACACTTTGATATAGCACATCAATTTTTAATCTTTTTTTTAAACATCTCATGGTTCATGTAAAGTAATTACTAAAATTCTGCAGCATGCCCAAAACTATAATTTTTGCTGGTAAAAAAAAAAAGGTATAATTTTGATTCATTCACACTGAATGGCGATTGTTATGTTGGCTGTTGTCATTTTCCATTGGACGATGTAAGGGAAAAGACAGTTGTCTGTTTTAATGTCACCTTTACTAAATAGTCAGGTATTGCATATTTAAAACATTTTTTGCAACTCACCAGTTGAAAATTGCTGATATAGGAAATGGGAAATAAGAAAATGGAAAGGTCACAGTCTGAAAGAGTTGAGCCTAGTTCTACCAATATTAACATAGTTAGTGTACAATTTTAACAGGCTCCTCACACTCATTTGAAAAATAGATCTCAGTTGGGGGTCTTTGTGAAAAGATGAAGGGATTAAGAAATATAAATAGGCAGTTACAAAATAGTCACAGGCATGTAAAGTACAATAGAGGGATATAGTTGATAATACTGTAATACCTATCAATGGTTCAGATGGGTAACAGATTTATCATGTTGATCATTTAGTAAATTATATTAATGTCTAATCATTGTCACATAGCTGAAACTAATATAATATTTTATGTCAACTATATCCAAAAAATTATCCTCTAAAAAAAAAACAGAAGTGATAGAAATAGTAAAGCAGTAGGAATTCAGCTTCTGATCTTGAACCTGACATTTTTGATAATGACATTTTGACAAATCTGGTTTGGTGCTCCATGTTTCATTTGTCATAGTGAACTTTTCATTCTCCCATTGAACAAATTTCCAAGTACCTGCCATAGTGATCATCTTCAGGTTCACATGCTGCACCATTCATTCTTCAGTGAGTTGAACAGACACAATAACCCACATACCTGACTCAGTTTGTCAGAATAAACGTTAGATGAGTTAATATGAGGGGAATCATCAAGCACTATATGACATAGAACTTGAGGTCATGAGTTTAATTCCATTTCTGTTGAGGGGGGAGTATTTTATTGGCAAGAAGAAGAATATCAAACTGAACTGTTCAGAATTCTTTAAGAACTGAGTGTTAAATCCCCCCGAGGCTGATACTGCAGCATAATGCTCCTTCTATCTCATTTCTAAACTCTATAAAATTATTTCAATGAAAATTCATTTGCTCTACATACAAGCACAAAGCATTATAAAAGCACTGTGTCTCATTTTGTATATTGATTTCCACAGAAACAGTTTAATGACATGTATAATGACATTATTACCTTGAAGGGCTCAAAGGAAGTTCAACCTGAACTTTGTTTTCTTTTTAAGAAAATTCATGCTTATACTTGTCGATGGCATTACGGTTGTCTAATTCTTAAAGTCAGTGCATCACAGCCCCTTGAAGAGTACAGATCCTGAATAAGGAAGCCTTTTTATTTAGGACGATAATACAATTCTCCTGGGAATTTTTTTTTACCCCAGTTAACACTCTAACCCATTGCACATTATCTTTTTTCTGGCAAAAGGCCTTTCATAATTCAAGACTGAAGTTTTTGTTTGGGGTTTTATGAAGGTTTTTTTTTTTTGACCTATTATATCCAAGTTAAACAGACTACTCATATAACACTCATGCTGTTGTGAACTTTCTTGAATACTCACAAATTCTCAGCATAGTACAAAAATTAATCTGTAGTCAGTAAGTCTGACTTATGCCCTAAAACTTAATTACAGTTAACCTTCAGCCTAAAGACACCCTAATAAAATTTCTTTCTGTGACTTAAGATAATTATGATGACATAAATGGCGATGTACTGATGAATGGCCACCACTGTTCATCTGATTGGAGAAACTCTAGAAAACATCTTCGCTGGGCTCTGGCAGTTCTGAAGACGGTTGATCACAGCTTTTGGTAGTAAGTAGATACAGAATGCAGTCTTTCTGGCTCCACTTTAGTTCCATGTACATAACTGTCTTTCCTAATTATATTTATATCATGAATGGTATCAAGACCTTTTCTTCTGGTCCTCTAAATAATACTAATAAATATATTCTCTAAAAAATTACATGTTCAGTGTATGATCATACATAGAATAAACCTTGTGATAATGTATAATGTGTATTGTGGATAGGTGTGTGTTCGTGTGTGTACATTTTTATTTGCTTGCTTGTTTAAGACAATTATTGTTTGTTTAAAGATGTGATTTTTACTTTTCCCTTCAATCTCTACTCCTGGCCATTTCGTTTCTCATTATCATATTTTGCATAGAAGAGAAGTAGGATATAGTTCATTAAACAGCACACTGCATACATCTCATATACAGTATAAGTTCATACTCTAGACCCTGATGATTCTATCCCAGTTTGCTGCTGAATAGGTCATTTACAAATATCACACTGATCCAGACAAGACAAGGAGAACCAATGGGATTATTCAAAATCCCTCAAGGTCCTAGCTCTTTGATCTGAGACAAACCTTGAGCTAAATCTGACCACTATTTGACTGATGTGAAAAATAATATAACATTAGTATAAAGAATAGCTGTCATTCTAAATCTCTGGCTTGTCTATAGGTTTTGAGTCCATAAATTTGGATAAAGAAATGTTATCTACTTAAGATGCATTATTGCCATGTAGACAACATGAATGGCCCTTGAGTATCATGCTAAGCAAAATAAGTCAGACAGAGAAAATACCACCTGATTTATTCATATGTGGGATATAAAACTGAAATCGACAAACAAGTAAAACAAACAAAAACTCACAGACACAGAGAATAATGGTTACCAGGGGAGAAAGTGGGTGGGGATAGTTAAAGGAAATTAAGTATAAGGTGACAAAAGATCTGACTTTGGTCACCAAATGATGTAAAATGACTTTACATCACTTTATGAACCAATAAATTTTATTAAGAAAAAGTTGCATATGCCTATCTGTGATTGGGATATATTACACCTGCAAACTACTTGTGAATCAAACAGCAAAAAAAATAAATAAATACAAAATGGTCAAGAGAAGGTTGGTTTGACTGCCACAAGAATGTTATAGATGGCCTTTAGATAGTATATAATGTGATCTGAAAGGCAGGAGATGATTTCACCACAAGGGAGTAGGGGATGAAGGATAGGGGTTAGTCAGGGCAAAGATCTTTTCTCTGCAGTTACAGTGCATGACATAATGGTATTCAGTCTTTAATGAATTAATATTCTCTTTGGATCTTAAAACCTTTTTCAACCTTAACATTATTAAAATACAAATGTGACTAGCAAGAGTAATATCTTAAGCTATAGGTTGCAAACTGAAATCTCATGGCCAATATTAAGCCACAGACAAAATTTTTATGACCTATATTGTTTTATACATTAGAGCAATATTTAATATCATGAGGTTTTATGCTTTACTTTATGAGTTAATAGGTTAACCAGAATTTCTTTACCTTTATTTTAAGGTCCTGGGCCCTTTGTAGAATCTAATGAAGCCATGTGCTCCATAATTCATTGTTACTTCAACAAAATGTGTTGAACAGTTACTAGGTATCAGTCCCATTCCGCTTTCTGGAATTCTTAGCAGTGGGAAAAAACAAACAAACAACACAAACACAAGATAAAAAATAAAAATAGAAAAACAACCATGCCCTCAAGGAATTTTGATCTAGAAGGGAGTAGACAAAAAATAAGTAGCTAGTACATTATGTAGCACACTAGAAGGTGCTGTGCTCTGGGGAGACACAGGAGGTAAGGGGGAGACAGGAATGCAGTTAAAGAGGTGGTCAGACAAGTGCTCACCAAGGACCTACTATTTGAGCAAACCATGAAGTTAGTGAGTGGGCCATAGAAAGGTCTTCATTTTATTAATGCTTATAGAATAGCATACAACACACAGCATTTTCCCAAAGATTTAACATTCTGTACCCCAGTGCTTCATTTTTTTTCCCTGAATTGTCTGGTCTATTCCCATTTTCTCTTCTTCATTCCATTCTCTTACCTTTGGGAGCTACAGAACTGACTGCCAAAATAGCATCTATTTCCTGCCATAGACTACTTTTATATGCAATCCAAGTCAGCTTTTGACATCAGTTTATCTCTGGCTCTTTATTTATTCTCTCAAACATTTATTTTTAAAAATAGTTTACTGAGACCTACTATATGTCTGATATGCACTCTAAGCATTGAGGATTCTGTTATGGGCTAAGCTGTGTTACCCTCAAATGTAGATATAGCCTTGAGCCACAGTAAATCAGAATGTGATTATATTTGAGATAGTGTCTATAAAGTGATAACTGAGGTTAAATGAGGTCATAGTGCGAACCCTTTATTCAATGGTGTTCTAGAAGAGGAGATGAAGATATAAACAAACACAGAAGTCCATGTGAAGACACACACAAAAAAGGATGATGGCCATTCAAAAGCCAAAGGAGAGATTCTCAGAAAAACCCAACCCTGCCAACACATTGATATCAGACTTCTAGCCTCCAGAATCAGGAGAAAAAATATTTCTGTTGATCAAGCCTCCCAATTGATGGTTCTTTTCTATGGTAGCCATAGTAAACTAATTTAGTTATCACATAGGGAAAAAAACATAAAAACAGATAAAAATCCTTGTGCACTCTTTGTGCTTGGCTTCCAGGCTCTTCTCTATTATACTCCCCCACTTAGCACACCTCTCCCAACTAGTCGTGTCCCTCAGGATCCTATTGTGCATTGGCAGCCTTTATGGAAAGTGCCCACACTAGTTCATCCTCTGACAGCAGAGTCAGACAGGGCCTCCAACAAATTGACATAGAAGAACCTCTAAAATCTTCACAGTATTGTAGGTTATTTTAGTAATAAGCTACAAGTATCTAAAAATGTGCTTAAAACAGATGGAATTCCTAATAGCATTTTGGAAAGCATGCTATAGACATAAAATATTCATTAAAGAAGAAGATTCATATTTCTCAATATCATGTCAAGGATTCTGTTTTTGACTAGTATACTCATGAGGCATTAAAGTATTATCTAACAGTAAACTTGGTTTCTCAAGGCAAGTTCAGGTTTGTCAGTTAGCAGCTTTAACACTTCACTTAACATATAATCCAGTTTCGATTTTTCTAAAGTAATTTTTTCAATTGATTTCAGAGAGGAAGAGAGAGGGAAAGAGAGAGAGAGAAACATCAATGATGAGAGAGATTCATTGATTGGCTGCCTCCTGCACGTACCCTATTGTGGGATCCAGCCAGCAATCTGGGCATATGTCCTAACTGGAAATTAAACTGTGACCTCCTGGTTCATAGGTCAACACTCATCCAACTGAGCCACACCAGCTGGGCTAATCCAATTTCTTTTAAGCATTTATGCTATTTAAAATTCAGATTCTCAAGGACATTGCCAAGGCTACAGCAGATTAGAAAAGAAGTTATGCAAAAACAGCCAAGTCTTAATTTCTAGAGCATATAATTAGATCGTGCCTTCTCTTGATCTCTACCTTAATGGTTAAATATCTACAAAAAAGGTAATAATTGAGCATTCACCCAGGAACCAGGAGGTCATGGTTGAATTCCCAGTCAGGGTACATACTTGGGTTTCAAGCTTGAGTCCCAGTGGGGGAAGTACAGGAGGCAGATGATGGATAATTCTCTTGATATTTATATCTCACTCCTTCTCCCTTAATCTCTGAAATCAATAAAACTATATTTTTAAAAAGATAATATTTTAAAAACAGGGCAGGGCAAAACTAGATTTACAGTTGTTATTACATGAAACATAAAATTTATTCTTATATTACTGTTTACTAGAGGCCTGGTGCACAAAATTTATGTATGAGGGGAGGGTGTCCTTCAGCTCAGCCTGCACCCTCTCCAATCTGGGAACCCACAGGAATCGGGCCTAAACAGGCAGTCAGACATCCCTCTCAAAATCCAGGACTGTGGGCTCCCAATTACTCACCTCCCTGCCTTCCTGATTGCCCCCAACTGCTTCTGCCTGCCAGCCTAATCACCCCCTAACCGCTCCCCTATCAGCCTGATTGATGTCTAACTGCTCCCTTGGCAGCCTGATTGCCCCTAACTGCCCTCCTCTGCAGGCCTGAGTTCCCCTCCAACTGCCTTTCCCTGCAAGCCTGTTCACCTCCAATTTCCCTCCTCTGCTGGCCTGGTCTCCCCTAACTATCTTCCCCTGCAGGCTTGATCACCCCAACTGCCCTCCCTTGAAGGCCTGATTATCCACAACTTCCCTCCCTTGTCCTGCCTGATTATCCACAACTACCCTCCCATGCTGACCATCTTGTGTCCACATGGGGGCAGAATTTTTTATCACATTGGGGCAGCCATCTTGTGTGTTAGAGTGATGATCAATCTGCATATTACTATTTTATAGATAGGATAGAGGCCTGGTGCATGAGTATGGGCCAGCTGGTTTGTCCTGAAGAATGTCCCAGATCAAAGTGGGGGTTCCCTTGGGACATTGGGTGGCCTGGCAAGGGACCTGTGGCATTTTGCAGGCTGACCACGTCTCCCCCCCCCAGCAACACAAGTTGAGGCCCTAGTATCTGGGATTTATTTATCTTCTATAATTGAAACTTTGTAGCCTTAAGCACAGGCCAAGACGGGCCAGGGCTGCAGAATCTTGGCTTCTTCCATTGCCAGAGGCAACCCTAGCCTCCTGCTTTCTCCAACTTCATGGCTGATGCCATTTCTGTTGGGATTTATTTATCTTCTATAATTAAAACTTTATAGCCTGGAGTGGAGCCTAGGCCAACCAGCGTGTGCAGAAAGTTTGGCTTCTCCATCACCAGGGAAATCCTTGCCTCTCTCCTGCTCTCTCTATGGCCACAGCCATCTTGGTTGGGTTAATTTGCATGCTTGCTCCTGATTGGCTGATAGGTGTGGCTTGTCATTGTAATGGATACTGGTAAATTTGCATTTTACTCTTTTATTATATAGGATTAGTGTCTCATTTTTCAATACAAACAACTATAAACCTACTTTTGTCCAAACCTGTATATAAGATCTTAAACTACCCAGTTTTCTTCTCACCAATCCTCACCTCTAATCTTACTGAACTCCTTAATCATCAAAATGCAGGGCAGAGGTCACATCCTCCTGCTTTTTCCCTGGTTTCTTACCAATACCTCCAGCTAGAACTTGGGCATACTTACATTCTTTGTCTTCCTCAGGGCATTTAAAACTCAGGACTGTAGTTCCCTGATGGCCTGGACTACTGAAAGATGGGGGCTGCATCTGTATATGTATAAAGAGCCCCTGCTTATGTATGCTGAGTGAAGCAGCATTGATTGCATCCTACCTGAATAACATGACTATTCCTAGATACCTGCTTATGAGTTTAGAACTATTTCCCCAGATAATTTAAGGCTTATTCACTTTTAGCCAAATATTTGAACTTACCATAGAGAGAGGAAATTAAATTAAAATGTGTAGGGAGCTGTGGATGGAAAATATTTGAACATTCTTCAACCTTCATAAGTGATACATATTTGCTTGAAATGAGCTATAGTTAATGACAAAAGTAAATTTATTTTATATTATTTTACTTCAGCAGACAGAGCTGAATTGAGAGTCCTCCTTCAGGGGGTCACTTTCCACTTCCTATGTCCATTCCTAAGAGAACACAGTGCTCCATGCAGAGTGTGTGTCAGTTCTTTCAAGCCCCTTATCAGATTATTATGTTGTAAACTAGAAGTCCAGTGTACAAAATTCGTGAACAGGGATGTGTGTCCCTTAGCCCAGCCTGCTCCCTCTCTAATATGAAACCCTTCAAGGGACATCCCTCTCACAATTCAGGACTGCTGGCTCCCAACTGCTCACCTGCCTGCCTTCCTGATTGTCCCTGACTGCTTCTGCCTGCCAGCCTGATCACCCCCTAAGTACTCCCCTGCCAGCCTGATTGCCCCTAACTACTTCCCTTGCAGCCCTGGTCACCCCTAACTGCTGTCCCCTGCAGGCCTGCCTCCCCCACAGCTGCTCTCCCCTGAAGGCCTAGGTCCCCCCAACTTCCCTTCCCTGCAGGCCTGGTGATACTCAACTGCCCTCCCTTGCTGGCCTGGTTCCTCCTAACTGCCCTCTCCTGGGCTGGCCAGAGTATGCGGAAAGCTTGGCTGCCTCATTGTCAGAGAAACCCATGCCTTCCTCCTGCTTGATCACTCACACCTGTCCTCCCCGCTGGCCTGATTCCTCCCAACTACTCTCCCCTGCTGGACATCTAATGGTGGCTATCTTGTGTGTTGGAGTGATGGTCAATTTGCATATCACTCTTTTATTAGATAGCTAGAGGCTTGGTACATGGGTGGGGGCCAGCTGTTTTCACCCTGAAGGGTGTTCTGGATCAGAGCGGGGGTTCCCTTGGGGCATGGGGTGGCCTGGGAAAGGGACCTGTAGTGGTTTGCGGACTGGCCATGCTCCCCAGTGACTGGACCTGGTATCTGGGATTTATTTATCTTCTATAATTGAAACTTTGTAGCCTTCAGCAGAGGCTGGGCCAGCCAGGAACCTGGCTTCTTCCATTACAGGGAAAACCCAAGCCTCCTGTTCACTCAGTGGCCATAGCCATTTTTGTTGGGATTTATTTATCTTCTATAATTGAAACTTTGTAGCCTTGAGTGAAGTCCAGGGCCTCCCAGAGTATGCAGACAAGCTTGGCTTCCTCCACTGCTAGGGAAACCCAAGCTTCCTGCTCTCTCTGTGGCCACAGCCATCTTGGTTGGGTTAATTTGCATACACACTCCTGATTGGCTGGTTGGTGTGGCTTGTGTGTGTAGTGGAGATATGGTCAATTTGCATATTACTTTTTTATTAGATAGGATAATTTCCCAGTGCTTTGGAAATAGTCTTAAACAAACACACCTGAATGCAAGACATACACTAGAAGTGAGTGTCATACCTCTGACCATCACTGATTTATACTACAGAACTTTTTCACCTTTAATATTTTCAAATTACTGAGCAGGTCTGCTATAAAATGCTACTCCTATTCTTCAGCCTTTGACATTTTTTCATTCTTTTAGAAGATATTTCCCTTTAACTGTCCCAGCTACTTTGCCCTACACTCCCCTGGCAAAGGGGAAAGATGTCCATTGAAGCACAAAACAAATGAAGCCATGAGCTAACCGAGTCCTACAACACAAAAATGGAAAATAGCCTTTTACTTTAATTATCCCTAAAATTCAGGCAAAAGTAAGGTGTATTTTCTAAAACTGACTTTATCCTTTCAACAGTTCATTATGGCAGAAAAGCAAACTGAATTGTGGAAGATGTGGCAGTTGCTTTTTAAAAATTGCCCCTATAAAAAGTTTCAATTTGGAGTATTAATTCTTTTTCATAGTGTTTCAGTGCTTTGCTCTTTGACTTGTCCAAGTTCTTTCCCATCTGGACTGGGAAGGTGGTGGCTATGGGAAATTTAAGTGAATAATGGGGTCTCTATTTTTTCTTCCCTGAAGTTATAGATGGAATTTAGAGAGTACCCTGCATACTGGGACACAGGCTTAACCTGCTGCACTGTCTATCTTATTGGCAGTCCACACTGAGAATACCTAGGATAGACCATGCTGCCTGAATGTCACTAAAGAGAAGCAAAGGAACAAGCAAAATGGAAAAGGGGACACTGAGATATGTCTGACAAATTAGTCTGTTTACACAGAAAACAGTTTCTTCAGGCTGTCAGAAGCCCTTGCTGAGCTGAATTCCAAAAATGTCCATATCTTCCTTGAGTATTTCAAATGTAAACTGTTTCGTTTTCATTAGAATGCTAGGGAACATTCAGCATGCCAACTGATTGTTTCGCCAAAAATTTGCTATTATTTTCATGTTAAAAAATGACACACCTGCAGTGATGAAATAAAAATGTTTAAATGACACGCTTGTTTGATACTTTCATCCTGTTTTGAAATGGCACTGTAGTAAGGAACAATGTGGGGCTTCCTGTTAAAAGATTATTAGGGATCTCAAGATGGTGACAGCATAGCATTAAAACAATCACCGGGGTCCAGCCCGCATGGCTCAGTGATTGAGCATAGACCTGACCTGTGAACCAGGAGGTCATATGTTGACCTATGAACACAGTCAGGGTACATGCTTGGTTTGTGGGCTTGATCCCCAGTAGAGGGTGTGCAGGAGACAGCCTACCAATGATTCTCTCTGATCATTGATCTCTCTCTCTCTCCTCTATCTCTCTCTCCCTCTTTCTTCCTCTCTGAAATCAATAAAAATGTATTTTTATTAAAAAAATAATAATAAAATAAAATAAGCACAGGGCCCTTCTAAGTGTGACTGCACAGGTGGATGTCGATGAAGCCAGCCCTGCCAGAGAGGCTTTTTGAACTCTGTGTGGACTTTAAACAAAGACAGAAAATGATTAGCTGGATTGCTCTGATTTGGGTCAATGACCCTTACTTCAGGAGCCACTTGAGTCTAAACTGAAAGCTGGGGCACAGTGCCAGCTTTGAGAAACACCTCTGCTTCATCTGTTACTTAAACTTCAAAACTACAGGTTTTGCCCTGGTGTTTGAGAAAGGAGGCTGAAAGGATCATTCTTCACATAGGAAGAAACTCAATTATCCTATTTGTTTGGAGGTTATGCTATTGGGGATTTGATTTCCTCCTGAGAATAAATAAATATGAATTTCTATATGAGTAGGGCTCTTTTATGCAAGGCATTTACTATAAATGTTACTAAGGCAGGCAACTCCTTTTTAAACTTAACATATTGACTCAATGACTTAAAAATAATGCTTCATGATTGTATATTTTCTAAGAAAAACAACAACAAAAACAGACAACAAATATCTGGTTCTGTGCACTGAGATAAATTATAAATTGAGCAGAAGAGACCAACAGGCCCTTAATAATTACTCAAATATTATCTACCATAGAAAAATCCAATGGAAAGTAGAACATGAATTCTATGTTCTGAATATGCAAGCTTTCAGATCTTGTGAAATGTATGTCTTTTACAATAACATATAATAAATGAGAAATATACTCCGTTTTTTCTGAGTTTCAAATCTCAAAATTGTGCTGCTAAAATTGACTTAAGAAATGATTTCTACCTTACGTTCACATCAAACTCTTTCGGATAACAAGTTTCTGAAATCCTACCCATCTTTCACAGTCAATATGGAATCATCTGTGAGTCCCATAAAAGCCAGACCCCTCATCAGCTCTTTCTATCTCATTAATGGCACTGATTATGTAGTATATTGCTTTACAGTTGTTTGTATTTCTTCTCATATTCTCTTTTAGAAAAATCTCTATAACAGTATCAAGAATCTTACCATCTAGTACCAAAGATGAAGTTTTATTTAAAATAATTAAATTTGTTACACCAACAAAATTGACAACCTAGGAAAAAAATGGATAAATTCCTAAAAACATACAACCTGGCAAGACTAAATCATGAAGAAATAGAAAATCAGAACAGACTGATTGCTAGCAAGGAGACTGAATCAGTAATCAAAACCCTCGTAACAAACAAAAGAGGTTTCACTGACGAATTCTCTCAAATATTCAAAGAAGAATTAATACCAATTCTTTTTTTAAAAAAAAATACTAATTCTTTTATAACTCTTCCAAAAGAGGAGGGAACACTTCCAAACTCATTTTATGAGATCAGCATTACCTGATAAGTTTGTCAACTAGTATAATTGAGATCACAGTTTAAGATAGAAAAAAAGCTGAAGGAATGAATGCAACAGGACCACGGGAGTAACAGGAATTTTCAGGTCCTTAACCAGTAATAGTAGTTTATATTTCTACAGTACTTTACAATTACAAAATGCTTTCATGTAAACTATCAAATTAAACTCTCACAACAACATTCAATTTAGGAGAGCATGGTGTTAAATTCAGGGAGACAGAAAAAAAATAGAGGCTTGGAATGGTTATGAGACTTGTTCAAAGAAGGCACCTTGTAGACTCAGATTGCATTAGACCACTACAGGAGAACAGTGGGAAAAATAAAATTAGACTAAGAGGCATAACATATAAGGGACTCTTTCATCAAAATCCTATTTCCTGATTAACTTGTAGCAAGATGTTTTCAGTAGTTGATCCAGAGAAACAGCATCCAGCATTGATGTGGAGCCCAAGCTCTAAAGTCAAGGGGCCTGGGTTGCAATCTCAGCTTTGCTACCTAGTGGTTATTATAGTATGGGAGCACCACTGATCTTCTCTGGATCCTCATCTTTGCATAAGGTGAAAAATTTGCAAGTTTTACTTCAAATTAATATAGTAAGTACCTGCAAAAAAATTCCCTAACATATTTATATTGTCACAATGACAATCTGTTGAGAATCCAATGACTATCAGCCAGATGGCCTTTGAACTAGTAGCCATAATGCAAATAAAAACAGTGATATAACTTGCTTTACTATGTTAAGAGTTAGAAATAAGAGTGTATAGTTTTGTTTATTCCAAACTCTCTATACACCACTGGTGACAACTGTGATATTGCAAAAGGATGCAAGCAGCACGCTCAAGCAGGCAAGGCTAGTCCTCTGCACCCTCATTTCATGAATTCAACACTGGCATCATGGTTCTCAAACTTAAGCATATAGAAGTTAACCTGAAGAGTTTATGGCATAGATCTAGGTTTTTTTCCAGATAACTAAACAGAGAATAGTAAAAGATCCAAGGAGTCTACAGCTCGGAGGTAGTTTCAGGAATAGGTCTGGGGTTAACTCCGAAGTCCTTGGAACAAGTTCCTCAAGAAGCTTACATAGTAATTTTTATATTCTGATTCTAGAAACTTCTCCTACCAGTCCTTAGATAACACTGTCTTAGATACAGACTGCCCAATATGCAATGCTCATTTTACTAAGGGGTTCCTAAACACTGAGACATCCTTAAGACTTGAAATGCATTGCTAATGGCAGAAGCTCCATCCAGGTATTAGTTGTTAAGGGAAATATTTTGGTCGGGGAAGTAGGGCCATCATTCTCCATATCACAGTCAACTGTATTTCCAAATAGCTGTGTTTAAAGGCAGTTTCTCTGTCCTGGAAAAACACATGCATCTCCAAGGAGTCTTCTTAATTTCACAAATACATCTGATAATTTTTTTAAAAAAATTATAAAGTGAGGAATATTAGACTTTACTACCTATAACACTCTTCCTTGAACATTTAAAGCTTTTCAGACATTCTTTTTCTCTCAAACAGGCAAGTCACTTAGTTTTTCTAAGCCCTGATTTTTACATCTCTACCATAAAAGAATGTGTAAAATCCAAACATGAGACATAAAAGTAACCTATAATGGTTTTTAACTCTAAAATTCTATAAATATAGATCTAACTTTAGGTTGAAGTAGAAAATCACTCTCTAACCCGAAGAAATTAATCCTATAAACATTATTAAGCCTACATTGTTTTCTTTTTAAAAATGTAGCGATTTCGCCGAAACCAGTTTGGCTCAGTGGATGGAGTGTCAGCCTGTGGACTGAAGGGTCCCAGATTTGATTCCTGTTGGGGGCATGTACCTTGGTTGAGAGCACATCCCCAGTGGGGGGCGTGCAGCAGGCAGCTGATCAATCTTTCTCTCTCATTGATGTTTCTAACTCTCTATCCCCCTTCCCTCTCTGTAAAAAATCAATAACATATATTAAAAAATGTAACTATTTCTTTAATATTATCCCTATTTATTCTAGCCAGAATCCTCATCAAGTTCAAGTCATGATGATCATTTATTGTTTATGTTTAAGGAACTAAGCAGTTATTAATAGATTAAATACTCAGTAGGTTATATAATATATTTAGACCAATAATTACCCCCACTAACCTTCTGAACAAACTATAAATCACTCAGTAACCCATTTTTAATTCTTAACAACAGTTATATAGGGATTACTATGTACCAGGAACTTCTTTAAGCTTGTTATAAATATTAACTCATTTAATCTTGATTATGAGTTTATGGAGTGGGTACTGTTATTATACTCATTTTAAAGATGAGGATCCAGAGAAGATGCTCCCATAACCAGTAGGTAGCAAAGTTGAGATTCCAACCCAGGCCCCTTGACTCCGGAGCCTGGGTTCCACATCAATGCTGGATGCTATTTCCCTGGACCAAATACTGACAAAAGCTTGCTACAGGTTAATCAGGAAATAGGATTTTAATGAAAGAGTCCCTTATATGTAATTAGGAAGTCACTTAAAATGTAATTTTAAAGTGGTCATTGCATGCCTTTGTGATTTTTACTGAAACAAAGAACAGTAGTGCTTTTTGGTTAGAACGATGGAGATGCCTGTTGTTTATGACCATCCTGAGTCTGTTTTTGAAATCAAAGTTGAATTATAAATTTTCTTTGTCACCCTTAATCCAATTTGCCATCTGGCATGTGAACTACTGGCTGGCTAAGTAGTCTTTCTATCTCCAGCCTGATTCTTCAAATCTACTCACCACTTTTTAGCCACAATAGTTTTCATAAAATGTTAACTTGATTATGTTACTTCATTGCTTAAAAACTTTATTGGGTTTCTATTTTTCTTAGGATTAAAAAAGAAAACCTTAATTTTAGTTGGGTGACCATATAATTTAATATCAAATTGAAGCACTTTCAATACTAGGGCCGTTATTAATAATTTTGCCAGATCAACAAGGCTGCCCAGGGCAACCCAGATGTATGGTCAGTCTGCTTATTAGATATTGCATGAATTAGCTCCTTCAAATGATCCAACCCTCATTGAGAGCCTTCTTCTACCCAACTTTCTTTCAGTTCCTATAATACACTGATTTTCCTCATCTCAGAGCTTATGGGCATAATCATATGTGTGTTTACAAAGTTCTGTCCACAAATCTTTGCCTAACACTTACTTGTTCTTGTTTCAAGTTGTGCTATAAATATCACTCTTCAAATAAGTCATCCCCAACCCCCCAATTAAAAACACCCCTACCTTACTCCCATTATCCTTTCAAACAACATCTAAAACTTTTCTTTCAGAAATTTGCTACAATTATTAATTTTCTACTTGTTTAATTAATGCTTTGACTATTTGCCAAAGTAAAGTTCTTAAGTTATAGTATAACTAGTACCTAGCACATTAGCTGCTTATTGGAGAAGCTGGGTAAATCTTCTTTGAATGAATGAGAATGAATATTTTTTAAAACGAGAAATAGAGGACAAGTAGTCTGCCACAGAGAGTACTGATTTGACTTCAGACAACTCATATAAAACAGAGGGATGTCAATCTGTGCAAATCAACTAATGAAAGCATAACTAAGTGAAACAATAAATTATGTTTCTCTCTCCCCCTTCCTCTCTTGCTCTAAAATCAATAAATAATAATAAATAAATAAAATAACTGGGGTAGGACAAACCCCACCTACCTAAACAAAATCTTGTTCTATAAACTGCTAGTTCACTAAAGACAAACAAGGGAAAATAGTTGGAAGAGAAATATAATTAATTGCACTGATATCATAATAAGTCTACATGATAGCAATCTTTTGGTTTGGGCAGAATAAATCCTTAAATACCAATATAGGAGTTTATGCTCCTATACTAACTATATAATCTCATCACAGTCAAGGGAGATTTTGGAACATATACTGGTACAAGGCAAGATCACCTTACCGTGACAGTAGGCTACTCTCACTGTGAGGCCCACTGACCCAGCACCAGTTAAAGGCTTATTCTATCCTAGGGTACAGTAATGTGGGAGAAAAAGTGCAAATGATGTTTTCTTTAAATTAGACTTAAGGCATGTATACCTATTTTATTGAGTTGTATATAAAGGAAACCGGTACTTAAAAGGACTAATTAAAAAAGAGGCCCCAGAAAAACATCTACAGGTGAGAAACAATTAATGTAATTATTATAAGTCTCTGGTCCCATTAAAAACTATAATCCCTTAACCTATATTATTTTGGTTTCAATTTTAGCTAAAATAGTTGGCTTTTACTCTGCCTATATTGATCTTCAGACACCTTATCAAAAAAAAAAAAAAAAAAAGATTTTCACCAAAACCGGTTTGGCTCAGTGGATAGAGTATCGGCCTGGGGACTGAAAGGTCCCAGGTTCGATTCCGGTCAAGGGCATGTACATTGGTTGCGGACACATTCCCAGTAGGGGGCGTGCAGAAGACAGCTGATTGATGTCTTTCTCTCATCGATGTTTCTGGCTTTCTGTCCCTTTCCCTTCCTCTCTATGAAAAATCAATAAAAATATATTAAAAAAACAAAAACATTTTCACCCATACAGGTTTCTGGGCCTGCTGCATCCAATTATCAAATCATCAGAAGTATCTATAGGTGGCCTTCTTCCTGTTTTTCTTCTGACTTTGTTAGGGTCGAAGTTTCACAATAGTTTTCTGATTAAGATCATATTTGTCTGTTTAAATGATTAGCACTCCTATGCTAATCATCTATAATAATAAAAGGGTAATATGCTAATTATACGGGATGTCCTTCCGGACATCCTTCCTGATGAAGCTGGGACTCAGGTGCCTGCAGGCAGCCCAAGGGAAGCCAGTCTGGGTCCTGACAGCCAGAGGAGGGAAGCCCAGGTCCAAGCCATTGCCAGCAGCTGGGGGAAGGAAGGCCTCTTCTTACGTGAATTTTTGCGCATTGGGCCTCTAGTACTATATAAACACCTCAGAGAATGACCAATGAAAAAGGAATCTAACCAACTTTCTGTAAGTACATGGAGAGACAGAAATAAATAAAGAGACTTACGAAAGAGATAAGAATCTTCCCTTACATTCTACAATAGATTTTCTCCCTAAAACACACCAAAGCAAAAATTAAATAAATAAATAAATAACAACCTGAAGTTATCATCTAAGAATAATCCCAGGACAGGTTGGCTTCTGAAAATTAAAACTCTCATCTAAAATCTATGAATCTTTCTACACTCTGATATTTTTTCTCTCAAGGAATAAATGGATACTAACAACTATTTCAATAGGCTACTAATGTGCAAAATACCCTGGTATGACAAGTCTCAGAATTGAGACTATTGACCACATAATTTATCTTTAATTGTATGTACATTTGACCCTTGATCAACACAGGGGTTAGGGCCATCAACTCCTTGCACAATTGAAAATACACATAGAACTTTTGACTTCCCCAAAACTTAACTACTAACAGCCTATTGCTAACTGGAAGTCCAATAGATAACAGTTGATTAGCACAGATTTTTTTATGTTATATGTATAATATCACATTCTGACAATAAAGCATGCCAGAGGAAAAAAAAATGTTATTCAGGAAATCATAAAGAAGAGAAAACACATTTACAAAATTTATTGGGGAAAAGTACAACTGGGTCCATACAGTTCAACCCCATGTTGCTCAAGCATCCACAGAGTTTGCCCAAAAATTTGCCCTAGCCAGTTTGGCTCAGGGGATAGAGTGTTGGCCTGTGGACTGAAGGGTCCCAGCTTCAATTCCAGTCAAGGGCACATGCCTGGATTGCAGGTTCAGTCCCCAGTGGGGGCATGCAGGAGGCAGCTGATCAATGAGTCTCTCTCATTGTTGATGTTTCTATTTCTCTCTCCCTCTCCCTTCCTCTCTGAAATCAACAAAAATATATTTTTAAAAAATAAATAAAGGATTGAATTTTTATTGTTTTAAGTTAAGAATTATTTGTATCCCCTGGCATTTTGTAGACATAATTTATAAAACTATGTCTACAAAATGCCAGGGGATAAAAATAAAAGAGTGTTTTAGAGATTATATCTGAATAACAGCTTGGCATAGACAAAAAAGTTATAAATAATTAGCAGAAATAGATTTCAGTGTTTGAGAATAAAAAGAAGTTAACAATTTTTGGACTTTTGGGAAAAATAGAAATCTTAGAAATGTTTAAGCAATTCTGAGACCTTAAATCTTCTGCAAAGTCTATATGTATCAACTAATACCAGCAACTACACAAAGAACATGGTAAGTCAGAGATTACATTTTGAGCATTGGACAAGTTCACATTTATACTTGGCTTCCAGAATTTCTAAGAACACCCCCCTTACACGCCCCACCCCAAAAAGAAAAAGCAGTTAAATTACATTATGACACTATGGCATCATTTTTTAATAACTGTACACAAAAACAATAGATTAAAACATCTCTTATATTTTCCACATTATAAAAATATCCACTAATCATTGAAAATGAGCAACAGTTACAAAATATAATGCTTTTATTGCATTTTTAAAGAATGTTGTAAGATTTTAAATATATTGTAACACTTTCATTCCAAAAGATACCAACAATAATGTGAAACAATGAGTACTGTTTTCTGAACACTGTCAATAGAAAACTTAATACTAATACTGTGCTTACTGATAAAGAAAGCAATGTCCAATTTTAAGATGTCTTCATCTGTATCCATATCTCCTCTTAGAAACCTAACAAAGTAACTGTAGATTTTTTTAGCTTATTTTCACTCAAAATATACCACTTCTACTGGTTCATTACCTTAGCTACACATTTGTATTCTTAGAGCTCCTTCCAAAATAAGAATTAAAAAAAAACTATCCTTATCTAAATCAAAGTGCTGACCCATTACTTTCTACTTTGGCAAAGGGAGAGGAAACACACATACATATGCTTGCACAAATAGACACAATTAGAGGAATGCACTAGGTTTGCACACCTTCTTAACCCCATGAAACTTAACCTGCACGCTTTCAAACTCCTAGAGTATATAAAGGTGAAGGTGAGGAATTCATTATCTTCTGCATGTAAACTGTATGAAAAAACAAAACTTTTCTAAAATATTGAAACCCACAAAGAATAAGAAAAACATATTTGGAAAAAGTAACCATCTTCACTTTTTTTTCCCCATAATATGTCATCTTTTTAGAAAATAAATAATAAGCAACTTACTAATGAATCCCTTTCAGAGTAAAAAAGACTATAGAGCATGTTTCCTACAGATATGAGGTTAAGATTTTTATTTAAAAAATTCACATATCCTTTTTAATTGTTTATATTACAAAGCCACCCATATTAAAAAATAATTGGAATATGGTAAAAGATAATAAGCAAACACATTAGATTGTGATCATTCTGAAAGCTGCAGTGTTGTCAGCTGCTACTGGTTAAAAAAGTGCCAAATATTAGAAGCTAAATCCATAAAGTGATGCAAAAATATTACTAATATGTGCAGCACAAATCTCTTTAAAAAAAGTAATTAAGACTACAAAGATTGGAATGGAGATTTATTTAGCTAAGAAGTTTCATATGGAAAGACATTAGGAATATAAAAACTCTGAGAATCATAGTCTCAAAGCAGAAAACTGTATTCAAGCTATCCCTAGAATTTGGATTTAAAATTTTCCCTTCAATCAAAGAGTCGTCTTAATTATAAAGCTTATACTTAAATATCTCTGTTTTAGAAGGTTAGACATTTATAGTACATTATGAATCCTTGAATTTAACAACTGGATCTTAGACCAAACTATTGGAATAGAGGAAATAGTGGACAGCAGATTAATGTACATAAATCTTAAAGCTGGAAAAATACAGAACATTTTATTGATGGTTTCCTTTGCTGTGAAAAAACTTTTTAGTTTGATGTAGTCCCTTTTATTTATTTATTTATTTATTTATTTATTTATTTATTTATTTATTTATTTTTGCCTAAGGAAATGCTGCATATATATATATTCATTGTATATATCTATAATAATAAAAGTATAATATGCTAATTAGACTGGGCAGCCAAAAAACATTCCAGACATCCTTCCAGACAACCTTCCAGATGAAGCCAGGGCTGTGAGGGCCAAGGCAAGACACCATGGCTGCAAGAGCTAGTCCCTTGCATGAATTTCATGCATCAGGCCTCTAGTATATATGTAATTTTGAGTTTATTCTTGTGGATTGTGGTCTAATTTCTTTTTTGCATATATCTGTCCAATTTTTCCAACATCATTTGTTGAGTAGACTATCTTTATCCCATTGTATGTTTATGCCTCATTTGTAAAATATTAATTGGCTATAAAGGCATGGGTTTACTTCTGGGCTCTCTATTCTGTTACCTTTAACTATATGTCTTATTTTATGACCCTACCAATGGGAGAACATATTTTCCAATGATACATTAGATAAGGGGTTAATTTACAAAATTTATAAAGGACTCAAACACACAACACACACAAAAAAACTATCAAATTAAAAAATGGACAAAGGACCAAAACATATGTCTATTTGGACACTATTTGGACTGAAATATATGTCTGTTTGGACAGTTCTCCAAAGGGGATATACAAGTGGCCAATAGACATATGAAAAGAAGCTCAGTGTTACTAATCACAGAGATTCTAATTAAAACCACAATGAGATACTACCTCACACCTATCAGAATGGCTACCATCAATAAATCAACAAATAGTAAGTGTTGGTCAGGATGTGAAGAAAAGGGAACCCTTGTGCACTGTTGATGAAAATGCAAATTGGTTCAGCCATTGTGGAA
>PVJN01029904.1:0-26022 GCA_004026805.1 Lasiurus borealis
GATTTGGGGGGGGGGGGGCGGTCAGTTTTATAAGTGGTAATGATAAAGACTTTGCTCTGACCAAAGGAATGTGTGGCTAAAATGAAGAAGTGCATTATGGATTAAGAAGGATAAGAAACTCAGAGTCTAGGGTATCCGGAGGATTTTCTTATCTTAATATGGAGGTCACCAAGGATGAAAACAAAGAAAAACTGGGAGAGGGGAGAAGCTGCCACAGTAGAAAAAAGGAAGGGAGGAAACAGTGCTCAACTTTTAATGATTGAAAATGGGAACCCCCACCCTAACTGGTTTGGCTCAGTGGATAGAGAATTGGACTGTGGACTGAAAGGCCCCAGGTTCGATTCTGGTCAAGGTCATGTACCTTGGTTGAAGGCACATCCCCAACAGAAGGTGAGCAGGAGACAGCTGATCAATGTTGCCCTCTCATCGATGTTTCTAACTCTCTATTCTTTCCCCTTCCTCTCTGTAAAAAATCAATAAAATATATTTTTAAAAAGAAAGAAAATGGGAACCACAGAAGCAGCTTTAAACTGGCTGGAGAATGGTGTGTACTTCCAAGAGCAGGTGGAAGCTTGGAAGATGGGGGAGGTGGCAGTACTCTCCCCAAGGCTGTGCTGAGAGAGAAAGCCCCCACTGGAGAGCACAGCAGGAGGTCAGCATCCTAGAGGCAGCAGGCTTCAGCTAGAACAGGAAAATGAAGAAATCAGAATCTGAACATATACCGTTTTGAGGATGACAAACAGCACTAGGGAAAGATTTGAAGGGATTGAGAAGGGTAAAAAGCCTGATGTGTATTAAAAGATAAACTGAAGCGTTTAAAATTTTTAGTTGATTTAAGCAAAAATCTATTTGAATTAAGCAGTGCCAAACCAGAAGTGTTTCAGAGTGCTCCACAGACAGGCGCTACAGGATAAAGATGTTAAAAGGAAGATGTGGAAGCAAAGAAAGGAAGTTATTTGATTGGCTCTAGCTTAAGCATTTGCCTTATTTGAAAAAACCTAGTTGGCTGTTTGATGATTAGTTATCCTTAGGTTTTTATTTCTTAGCCCTGAGGAATTTCAGGCTTAGGTTTTGGTTTTCTCACATAGGCTGCTAAAGTATCAGCACCACCACAGACTAATGTCCTCCTTGTTTAATTAAACTGGTTGGTTAGCTATGAAGTCTAATTAAACTGGTTGGTTAGCTATGGGATGAGAGTCTTGGTGCCAAGAAATACCCATGAAGGCTTAGAAGTTTTGTGAAAAATCAAGAACAGAGGAATGTTGAACATAACAGATGGTTCTTATGGTGAGATAGCTTTCTTGGGATTGATTTCTCCTGAAGACCAAAGCAAATAGATGAGATTGTGACAAGGAGTAAGAAAGTGAGTATGAAAAAAAAATGTGTGGTACTATCTTTATAATCATTATGGATAGTTTCAAGATCTGGGTGAAGGTGATGAGGAAGCCTGGTGTTTTTGGAAAGGACCTGAAATAATGTAAGGGTAAAGTATCTTCAACTTTCCCATTAAAAGAAAAAAACAAAGAAGACTCAAGAACCACAAGCTCACATGTGCACACACATGCAGGCATGCACACACACAAACTGAAAAAACATACATTGACTCAGGAAACTTGGGTCAGATGCCTAATTTCTTAACCTTCTCAGAGCAGGCAGGAAAAAACTAAAAGCCCCACTCCCACACAACTAATGACTTTTTCTTTTATTCAACACTTTTTTAGTGATTTTATTTATTGTTTGGGTTAAGGAAAGAGAGAAATAGAAAAAGGAAAAGGCCCACAACAATGTCCAGGCTTGACTGTTAGCAGAGGAGGTGCACGTGTGTCTAATTCTTCCTGAAAGTCAGCTGTTTTCTGTTGCCTCATGACAGACACATGAGTGATTTATTGCTTCTAACGTCTCTTAGTTTGTAATAAAGTTTTCAGCAGCTCTTTTTAGCTGCTGCAACCTCTGCCCCTTCAACACACACACACACTCACACACACACATACACACACACACACTCACACACATTTTGACCTCACTTTGTTCTTTTTCACATAATGTCAACTCATAAAACTTTCATCAAGTCAACCAGGTGGAAAAATCCCCTTGCTGAAAAGAAGTATTCATTCAGGGTGTGGAAGTGAGCCATTGGGCAGGAGTGGGGCGTGGTAGACAAGGTGGGGAAGAGAAGAAAGTATGCTGATGGGAAGAGTTTTATGCTTGGGCAAATAAGTGTAAGAACCCTCCTGACGAAAGGTCTCTTCACCTTGCATATCCCACCTGCCAACATCCACAGCAGCTGACAGATCTGTCATTACAGGAATGGGGAATAGAAGTCATAATGCACATATTCAAAGAAGCAGAGCTTTGGGCCTAATACCCAATGATGATAAGAAGGCTTAAGCAAAGTCAGGTATTCTTCCCACTGTTACAGCCCAGAATTTTGTGGTTTCTGATTCCTTTCTCCCATGATCCCATTCATCCCCTGGCTTCCATCTTCAACTTCGCTATATCCTTCCATAGTCATCTCAGCTAAGGACCTTATCCAGCCCTTCAGAGTCTTCACAGCCCACTCACTTAATATTAGTCATTATGTTCTCTAGCGCCATGTGGGGATAATAATGCTTTTGGAGAAGAAAAGACCTGAAGGGATCAAGAATATAAGGAATGGTGTCCTTTATTTCTCAAGGAATAGTATCACTACATAGGAGTTTAAGATCTGGGGAACAGTTGAGTATGGCCAGAGTCTATATATCCTAGTTCTCCTCACAAGAGGTTAACTTCATGGGAACTTCCTAAATTCCTATTATCTAAATGAAAGCTCTGTGATAAACTGAGGACTTTCAGGGGTTCTGTGGAATACTAGATATTAATCTTGTCCTTCCAAGATTAGATGGAGAAGTCTCTGAATTCTTGTTTCCTCACTCATGATAACTTGATAAGAATAGAGAATACCTACTGCTATGCAGCAAATTAATTTTATCCCAGTTCCATGTTGTAAACTAGAGAAGAAACAACAAAGTAGAAATGGATTCCATTCTGTTATGAGTGATAGAACTGAAATTCATTACACTGATTTGTGTGGTGAGCTCAGGATAAGATATAATAGAAATAACCTGTAGTTTTACTTTTGGCCAAGTTCTGACACGGCAATTATAAAACTGGGGAATGGCTCAGAACCCTCTGGTTGAGGCTGGGGCCTCTCTATGAAGTGAGTAGATTTTCTTAATGCCAACTCTCTGTAAAAGAGGTACATTTTGGAAAAGAAACTCAAACCAGTCTGAAACTACCTAGAAAAGACATCTCCCCTAACCCCTCAGCCCTTATTCTATTAAGTCTCTACTTTTATTTTGTTTATAGAAAGTAGGGGAAAGATGATCTCGCCCACAAAATACAAGTTGGAAATGAGTTAAGGAGACGCTCAGACTATAAGCTCCATAAAATCAAAGACTTACATATTGATGTGGTTCAACAGCCAACATGTTACACTGCCTAGCGCTAGTGATCACTAAAAATGTGTGGACATTTATATTAAGATGAATGAGCTCAGCCATATGAGTTTACTGCATTTTATTCTTTATGCTTATTTCCTTAATTCTTTTTTTGTTATTTAAAAATGTTTCAGCCTATAAGTTTAGACTTAATCATTATTTAAAGTGAGAAGTGTTAGTGGGAGTAGAAATTAGTGACAAATCTTTACAAAGAAGGGCACAACTTTGTTAAACATGGAAACTCTAGGTTTTCTGACATTAAGGAAACTAAAAAATTCTCCAGTGGGTAATTACAAATATATTTTTCATTTTGTATTTCTACCAATCTTATGAATGTGTTATTCCCACATTAAAGATGAGGAGAATGAGATCTAGGGAGATTAAATGCCTCATCCAAAGATAATTAGAACAAAAGATTTGGGCTCACAAGCTTGGCAAGGTGTCATATCCATGATGGTGTCTATATGTGAAGAAAAAATCACCTTTGAGAAGGGTGGTAGAAGGAATAAGCTAATGACAGAGCTTCACAATGGGGCAGGTTTGGGGTTAAACAGGAGACTAATAACATTGATATGCTTCTTCTTGACATGATCCACAGTAAACAATCAAAGAGTAGTATCTGGTTGAAAAGAATAAAATTTAGACCAAATTTTCTTGAATCACCTCAATTACCAGAGCTTTACTATGGGCAAAACTAAAGTGGTAAAGAATTCTTCAATTATCATGATGAGAAAATTACTATGTCTCCCTCTTAGAAATTCTACATTCACTAATACTTCTTTCTCCCCTTCCCCATTACTCCAAATTGAAATTAAATTAAGTCTATAACTAGTTCAGAAAAATTACTAAAAACCTCCACTTGATTTATCTCACTAAAATAGATCTATTGAGGGACTGGGAAGCTAAATTTGATCTTAGGCATCTTTCATTTAATTAACTCATCTAAAATAATTATTGAAGGTTTACTATATCTCAAGCAATTTTTATAGGCACACAATGCATAAGACACAATTCTTACCCTCAAGGAGCCCACATTACAATTACATGATCTAAAGAAAGTGACTTCAGTGTCCTAAGGCTCAATTTGTTTATCTACAAAAGAATTGAACAGTTTTAATCTCTCTCTTTTTTTATTGTCACCTGAGAATATTTTTTCCATTGATCTTTATAGAGAGAAAGGAGGGAGAGGGGAAGAGAGGGGAAGAGAGAGAGAGAGGAGAATCAATGTGAGAGAGACGCATCAACTGATTACCTCCCACTAGGGATAGAACCTGCAACTAATGTAATGCTCTTGACTAGGAATCAAACACAAGACCCTTAAGGTCCAAGGACCAATGCTCTAACTGCTGGGAAAAACAGGACAGTGCCCTCACCTCTTTTTTGAGAGACTAAATATTCCCATAGTATTAAGGCAGCTTGTGCTGCATTGCAGAGTAAAAAGTAACCTATGAGAAAATTATTATTTTTTTACCTTTTATACACTGCTTCATTTGGCAGTAAATAAGCTACATCTAAGCTATGGATTAATTAGGCAGTTTTCTGCCAAATTCTCTGAATTCCTATGAAACAACTGGCCAAGTGATGTGCAATCACCTCCTCTTCTTAAGGATTCGGGATGTAGAGGTACAAAATTTCACTAAAAATGATGTTATTTAGAATTAGGTTTTTCTGTAATTAAGAGGAAAAAGAGTAATTCAAATAAGGCAGAAGTTTATTTCTCTCACACATAAGTTGGAAGTAGATAAGTCCAAGACTCATATAATGATTCCAAAATTATCTGAATGAAATCAAACTTGATACAGTCTTTGTCCACTTGGTCCAAGAGAACTGCAATAATTCTGGCCACCACATTATTTCTCAGTGGCAGAATGGACAGAGATAGGTGGAAAACATAACCTCTCCACATGATCAATCCACTCGCAATCCTTGGTAAAACTGAGATACAGGGCCATACTGGCCATGTAGCTAAAGGAAATGTAGTCTTTAGTCAAGGGACAATGTGCCTGGTTAAAGGTCTAATTAAAAGAAATATTCGGCCAAGACCGGTTTGGCTCAGTGGATAGAGCATCAGCTTGCAGACTGAAAGGTCCCAGGTTTGATTCTGGTTGGGGCATGTACCTTGCTTGCAGGCACATCTCCACTGTGGGGCGTGCAGGAGGCGGCTGATCGATGTCTCTCTCTCATCGATGTGTCTGACTTTCTATCTCTCTCCCTTCCTCTCTGTAAAAAATCAATAAAATATATTTTAAAAAAATATTTGTAAGGTAACAAGCTTTTTCTACTACAGGGAGCATCAGAAAGACTTTATTGATAAATATTCACTGACCTCTCCTTCAGGCTTACTACTTTTCTGGAGAGCTACCATCTGCTGCTGCCTAGGGCAACTCCAACTCTAACCAGTGGTTTTCAAACTTTAGCAGGCATTGGAGTCACGTGGGGGACTTACTATATCACAGATTGTTGAGAGCCTGACCCAGAATTTCTTATTCAATAGTTCTATAGAGAGTCCAGATAATTCACATTTTAATAAGTTCCCAGGTGAGGCTGCTGTTGCTGGTTTGGGAACCATACTTGAGAATTACTGCTCTGAGCAAATATACAAAACAGGAATGAAAGGAAAGAGGGAAATGGAAGAGACTATGAGTATTAATGATGAAGTGGGCAATAGACAGTAGGATTGGCAAATAATAATGACATCAAGTCGTGAAGGTGGGGACACTGTAAGTCAGTACCTTTAACCCATTTACTATGCTTCCTTCAGAGGAGTTCTAGTGTTCCAGGACATTTTGGCACATAAAAACCAAATGCTATCGTTCAAGAGATCTAGGTATAACTGTGCCCTGACCTGGTCAAGAAGCCTTTTTGGGGTTAGCAGAGACCATGTTTCATTGCTCCAAATTGCTAAAACCTGACTTTTTCCTTACTTCTGACATATCATCTACACCCTCATTGGAACTGCTGGTCTCTGACCTGTCTGGGATATTTGACTCAAGTTTCCCCAGAGAAGAAAGAATGCTAACTGTGGAATAATCATAACCAGCTTCCCCGCTTCCACAGATCCATGAAATCAATTACCTGGGAGCTCCCACTTTCCTGGTCATCTCTCCAGAGCCTCCTAATCATGACCACTTCCATCTGTGGGGTTTCCAGGGGTGCCAAGGCAGAGAATTCCAGCCATTGGTCAAGAGGGACAACCTCATTCTCTGGTTAGGTGAAATACCTTACTTTATCCCTGGGGATGTGTTTTTCTGTTTATTTTACATGTTTCCCACCCCAGAACATAAATTTACTAATGGCTACATATATGGTGTGGAGCAAAATTAGGTTTATAGTTGTGAGGACATGAGCAGAGTTTATTCTTGTTTTATTATGTATTAGTTACTAGATGCCTGGTGCACAAAATTCATGCACTCAAGGGAGTGGAGGAGATCCCTCAGCCTAACCTACACCCTCTTGCAGTTTGGGACCCCTCAGGGGATGTCCAACTGATGGCTTATATCCTTACAGCTGCCGAAGAGGTGGGAGGGGCTACCACCACCACCACCACCACCACCACCACCACCACCGTGCTCACCACCAGGGGTCAGCTCCTGCATTGAGCGTCTGCCCCCTTGTGGTCAGTGAGCATCATAGCAACCAGTCATTCCAGTACTCAGTCAATTTACATATTAGTTATTTATTATATAGAATTGTATTATTTTTCATAGAAGCAACTGTAGACTACTTTTACTCTACCTTGTACATGACTTTTATGGGACCTTACTTTGTATATGCTATCTAAATACTCTACTTATTTGAGTTTATCCCTTCTCCTGCAGCCTGTGTGAGCGAGCACCTGAAACATCCAGCATTGTGCCCAACATGTTGGCAATCTCTAAGAGTCGAATGGTTGGCGTTGAGCCTGGGGTTTATCATCAATAAGGCTTTGAGATTCTCTGCTGACTGCCCAGGCAAAAGATCCAGGCCTTATCTTCACCTGTGAACACCACCAGTTTGTGGTCTCATTCTCTTTGCCTCTTCCCTCTTGTGAAAAAAAGTACTATTTTTGAAAAAGTGCCAGTCCCTAATGCAGGCCTTTGGCAGAGACACACAGAGGTAAAAGTGGCTGAATATAAATGCCTAAAGATTTTCTGCCCAGGAGGAATAGCAAGTACCTGAATGTTTCCACAGGGACCCCAAAGGCAGCAGCAATCTTAAAGAGTGATCATGACCATCCTGACCCATTGGGTCAATGAATATTCAATGATAAGTTTGTTTATACTGCTGTTCTCTCTCTCTCTCTCTCTCTCTCTCTCTCTCTCTCTCTCTCTCTCTCTCTCTCTCTCTCTCTCTCTCTTCCCCGTGTGTGTGTGTGTGTGTGTGTGTGTGTGTTATGTGCATTGAAGACCCCCTGAAAATGAGAGATCTTTGAAGGAGGTAGAGAAAATCAGGAAACTATTAATACTCTTTAAAAAAAAAACAAACCCTTGCATCTTCCTTATTCTTTTCTATTAGTTTGTTTGGCAATAGAAATCTAAAGCTCAGCCAGAAAATAATAACAGATGAGGTTTTAAATTCATCCATACCTCAGGTGCCAGGCTGTCTATGGAAAATGAAATTGATCTGTTTTAAAGACTTGATAGGCTTAGAAGATAGTGCCCTGAGCTCTGTTCATCTGCCCTAATCAGCTTCCTTTTTTTTTTTTTTTTTTGTCTCATTTAACTTTTTTTTTTGCCATGGGGATAAAATGAGTGAGAACAATAAAAAACAAAGGAATTAAAGAGCTCCCGAGTGAATAGGTAATTTGATTCACTGTTTACATTGCTGGTGGAGATATTTAAACACTTGACCGACTGATGACTTTTAACATTGAGATTTCAGAGAAATTTTAAAACCAAATAATCTTTAGAGAAAGAAGACTATTTTGTAAACTCTAGACTAATCCAGGTGGTCAGACTAGGAAGGGGTTGAACAGGGGTCATTATTGGGGAAGGATCTGAAAAGATAGTTTTGCTTTTTCCTGCTTAAAACTACTTGTTATAAACCACTGAAAATCTATGGCAACATATTGTATGCAAAGTATTATGTTGAATTAAAATATAACTGAGGAGAAGATACAGTATAAAGCATATGAAAAAATACCATATTTTGTATTTTTTAGGTGCTAAATGCTACGTATAAAAACAACGATGATGATTATGTAAAATGTTGCAGAGGGAGAGATTACTGTTGAATGTGATATTAAGAGAGATTTCACATAGTTGGTTAAGACTCTATTAGAATCTTGTATGTATGATATGTAAAACTCAGAAGGGAGGTAGCTGTAACTCTGGCAAAAAGAAAGAGGCATGAGATTAGATAAGAAAAGAGAGACAGCATTATAGATCACTGTGTTAATAGATGCTCATCAATGTAATGAGCAGAATCCCAGGAAGAATGTTGTGGGAGGATGGCAAGGTAAGTGAAGGTTTATAAGCTTCCCTATATACTGCCTGAAAGAACCAAAAAAAAGCAAGTAGTACAAAAAAAATAATACTGTATTATGCCAAACTGAGGGAATGATCCTTTCTTTATTCACTAAATTCTGAGAAATATGTCAGATATAATGTGGTCCAAATTGAAATGAGTCATCAAAGGCTGAAAACCTACCCTCACTTCCCAAGAAATCTATGCAGTGTTGTGAAAAGATGAAGAAATTCTAAATAATAATAATTTACTTTTATTGTTTAAAATATTACATATAGTATTACATATGTTTCTTTTTCCTCCTTTGACCTCCCACCATACACCCCCACTCCCCAGCACCTGTCTTCAAACACCCCCTCCCCCAATTAATGTCTATGTCCATTGGTTATGCTTATATTTATCCATGTAAGTCTTTTGGTTGATCTCTTATTCCCCATCCCCTTTCCACTGAAGTTTAACAGTTTATTTGATGCTTCTTTGTCTCTGTATCTATTTTTGTTCATCAGTTTATGTTGTTCATTATATTTCACAAATGAGTGAGATTGTGTGATATTTATCTTTCTCTGATTGACCTACTTCGCTTAGCATAATGCTCTCCATGTTCATCCATGCTGTTGGGAATGGAAAGAGTCCTTTCTTTTTGTATAGCATCATAGTATTCCATTGTGTAGATGTACTAAAATTGTTTTGAATCTATTCATCTGCTGATGGGCATTTAGGCTGTTTCCAAATCTTAGCTATGGTATATTGTGCTGTTATGAACATAGGGGTACATATATTCTTTCTGACTGATGTTTCTGGTTTCTTGGGATATCTTTCTATGAGTGGGATTACGGGGTCAAATGGGATTTCCATTTTTAATTTTTTGGGGAAACTCCATACTGTTTTCCACAGTGGCTTCACCAGTCCGCATTCCCACCAGCAGTGCCAGAGGGTTCCTTTTTCTCCGCATCCTAGCCAGCACTTATCATTTATTGATTTGTTGATGATAGCCATTCTGACACCTGTAAGCTGGTACCTTATTGTCATTTTGATTTGCATTTCTCAGATGATTAGTAACTTAGAGCATGTTTTCATGTCTCTTAACCTTCTGTATGTCCACTTTTGAAAGGTCTCTATTTAAGTCCTTTGCCCATTTTTTGATTGGATAATTTATCTTAAGATGTATGCATTCCCTATAAGTTTTGGAGATTAGGCCCTTGTTGGATATAATATTAGCAAATATGTCCTCCCATGCCATGGGCTTTCTTGTTGTTTTGTTGATGGTTTCTTTTGCTATGCAGAATCTTTTTATTTTTATGTTGTCCCATTTGTTTATTTTCTCCTTAGTTTCCATTGCCCTAGGTGCTGTATTGGTAAAGATATTGCTACGACATATGTCTGCTATTTTGCTGCCTATGGATT
The DNA here is from genome assembly GCA_004026805.1 of Lasiurus borealis. Taxonomy (NCBI): domain Eukaryota; kingdom Metazoa; phylum Chordata; class Mammalia; order Chiroptera; family Vespertilionidae; genus Lasiurus; species Lasiurus borealis. The sequence continues at coordinate 10,326 of PVJN01029904.1, forward strand.
CTCCTAAGATTTTTATGGATTCCTGTGTTACGTGTAAGTCCCTTATCCATTTTGTGTTTATTTTTAAAGACTCTAATCCCCAAATTACTAACAGGAAGACTGAGTATATGAACAGGCTGTAGGCAAAAAAAAGGCCAAGCACCCTATTCTGATTTTCTTTCCTGACTGAGATCAAATGTACCTTATAAACTCAACAGTTGTCATAGAAGATTGCATACTAATGGCATTTTTCCCCCTCCTAAACAAGAGAAAAATGTTCTACGCTGACTCGGTGACAAAAGCAAACCTTTCCTAATTGGAGGAACATGGTTTGAAGAGGAACCAGCCAAGATAGAGTTGTTTCTAACACTTTACAGAGACTGTATTTGCACACCAAACTCTTTAGCTACCCATGGCTTGAGTTCCTCCTCCTTAGATTACTGAATAACTAAACTAATTATTGCAATCCGTTATCCAGGTCTTCAGTGAAATTGAAAGGGAGGATTAAAATGGGATACAAGTAAACTGAGAATAGAAACAGGAAGTCATTTCAGTCCAGCAAATAACAAGTCCAGAAAGAATTTCTCTCATTAAAAAATAATGAATAGGAAAAACAAATGAAACAAACTTACTTTAAATCTATGTAGAAATCTGTAACTATAAATATATATTCAGAAAATAAAAATAAGTTTTCACTGAAATTCATCCTCAAAGACTTAATAAGAAAATATAAGAAAAATTTAGACCGCATCACACTATCAAGAAAATTAAAGAAAATAGACTCTTTAAACAAATTGAACGAGAGGATAATTAGCACACTTGAGTGTTTTACTAAACTATAGAGAAAAATCACAAAATACTAAAAACCAGAAATATATATGCAAAATTGGCATAAGAGAAGCATACAGGTAATAAGTGGGATTGAAGAATAAAACAGAACAAGTGGAACAGAAACTGTATTCAAAAACATAATGGAAGAAAATGTTCCTAAAGGTAATCAAGATTCTCAATGTACAGACTGAAAAAAGATTGCCATAATTTATCAAATTTATCATAACCTTTGAAACAGATCCTAAAGAATCTTCTCAATTTCAAAAATATAGAAAAGAAATACTACAAGCAGACAAAAGTAACTTATAATGGAAAAAGATCAGACTCACTTCAAAGCAATAAAAAAAACAAACTAAAGATAGAAGCATAGCATTTTCTGAAAAACCTACTTGAGGGTAGAGTCTAAGAAATTATTCAAAATAAAAAGGTCATAATAAAGAATATTTGGAAAAAGCCAATGTTGAACAATTTATTGTATGTAAACAAAAAGTTGGCCTGAAGAATTTTGCTAATTATATTGAAGAAAAAATTGTAGATATCTAGTTCCTCAAGAACAAGGTATGTAATATAAAAAATAATAACTAAAGCATAACAATAATTTAATGACGCAATAATATTTTTACTAAGAGAGCCACACAGAAATATAAAAACAAAATCCAGATAACAAACCTTACTTCTATATATTTAATAGAAAAAAATAAATTAATATTATTTTATTTAGTTTCTCAGTTTAAGTAATAACAATAACTTTTGATACATTAGTTAAACATATCAAGTATTCACAACCAGAAGAAACAGCATGCAGTTCTCAAAAAACAGACCCACAAGGAACATAAACATATAACAAAAGATACACATAAGGTAACAGGAAATTATTTTTAAATAAAAATTAAATATCTAACATAAAAAGAGAGAAGAGAAAAAGGCATACAAAAACTAAAGCATAAGATAACAGAATAATATCAAATATATGTTTTGTAAATATAAATATAAGTTGATAACTTACCTATTCAAAAAAAATAGGGATTTAAAAAAGACATAACTTCAGTCTTCAAAAAACATACTTATAAAGTAGGTATTTATTAAGGCTGAAACTAAAATGATGTGCAAATATATAGCAAATAATTTAAAAGTAAAATAAAAACCACATGCAACTAAACCAGAAGGAACCAGGGTTTCAAAAGCTATGTCTTACAAAATTCAATTCAAAATTAAAGAATTAAATAGGACAGAGAGTCTTATTTTAATGATAAAGACTTAACACTCAATGAATGTGTATTTAACCTCTAGCTGTACATGTCAAGTAGAATAAAATTAAACTATATAAAATGAAAATCTGTTTAAAATGCAATAAAATTTTTACTGAAACACACTAGAAGTAGGAAACTTAAACAGTTCAAAATCAGCTATAGATGGATGGATACTTAACTTGGGGTGGTGAAAACACAATACAGAGTACAGATGATGTCTTGTGGAACTGTGCACCTGATACCTGTATAATTTTGTTAATCAGTATTACTCCAATAAATTCAATAAAAAGAAGAAAAAGAAAAAGACTTTAGTGTTTTAAATAAAACTTAGCTATTCTAGATAATATAGTCAAAAAAGTTATAATGCACATTATTTCATTTCAGATTATATATTTAAAACTCCATATCTAATAAATAAAAATATAGCTACCTTTTATGGTCAAATGATACATTTTTAAAGTTTATCATATAAAATGTGAATAAAGTTTAAATGAATTGCAAAGATCACCTTTTTTTACCATAATGCAGCAAAATTAGATGTAAAGAACAGAAATACAAATAATTCATGAACTGAAATATTTCAAACTCTAATAGAATGAGTGTTGTTTTAAGTCATTTGACTCATGTCAAAGAGAATGTCAAAATTATAATTATAAAAATAAATAACAAAAATTCTTTGATTTCAAACTTACTGAATGCAAACAAAATTGTGCTCAGAGGATGATTCATAGCTTTAAAGAATATCATTCCTTACCAGAAACTGGTATAAATTATTAGTTTTAACTCAGAAAGTTAGAAGAATAAGTAAAAACTTTAAGAAAAACGTATGAAATAAATCCACATGGATAAAACCAAAATTTAATAAATTTGGGTTTTATAAGCTCTAAGCAGCAAAACATGAATCTACTAACTTGTCTTCAAGAAATAAAAAATAAAGGACAAATATACAATACTGGGTAAGATAAAGAAGACATATTCAGAGACTTAATAAAAATTGGAAGATTTTTTACAAGAAAAACTTCACATGATACTACATCAGTAAAGTTGAAAAATGGATGAAAATAAAAGTATTATTGGAAAATATAAATTATGCGAATTAACTCAAAAAGTAAAAATGTTTTAATTGACTATTTGGGGAGAAAAAAAATCAAGAATATTACAAATTAAAAATATACCAACCCCCCAAAAAGAGTAAAGACAGTTCCAAATGTGATTCAAATGTGAATGAAATTCTGAATTCTGAAAAAAAAAAATGAATTTTTTTAATGTTTTCCTGAGGCTATAGCCCTGGGAATAACCTGGATTCATGGCCAGCTAAATCAGAAATAAATTTTAAAACTTATTTTTCTAGGCAGCATCAGGAGCCAGGAGAAGGTGGACAGTTAAATAAAACATCAGTTCACACCTATTAAAAGCAGTAGAGGCAAGGTTCTGTGCCAAATTGGCTTGAAGAAATAGTGTGACAGGTATGCTTTTAATGAAGATTATTTCTCCACCTTCCTGTTTTAATTTGATTTCCCTGGCAGCTTTGTGCTTCTTTGGCTTAGAGGAAATCTGCTTAGCAACCAGCATCCCAACTGGGGAGCCAGACAGAACTGGATTTCTTTACCACTTTGGGCTTTTGACTTCCACAGGGATAACAGCCTTGCCTCCACCAAAGTCCTGGAGAGGGTCCAGCAGGAAAGGAGAGGTGCTCTGTTTGGCTGGGACAGGACACATGATGACAGTGACAGAGACTGCGCCCACTTCAAACTAATTACTATTTTATTTATTTTTTTAATTGAATCTTTATTATTCAGATTATTACATTTGTTTCTCTTTTTTCCCCTCCATAGCACCCCTCCACCCAGCTCCCATCCCTCCCTCTGCCCTTAGCTCCCTCCCATTGATCTCAACTAGATCATCTTCCCAGATTGTAGCAGCTACATAGATTTTCTTTGTAAACTGCTTCAAACTGCAAAGTTCCCTCTTACGCTAGCAGCAGAGCTAAGACCTAAAACCTCTGTCTAGTTTTAGAGCAAGCTGGGACTGCACTCATAGTTAGCCTCTAGGGCTCTCCATATATAACCACACTTTCCTTATAGATTGCATAAAAATTTCATGGCTGTTTCATTGTTTTCCAAATAGGTTCGAAATTCTATCAGCCTGAAGAATTCCCACAAGGCCTTAATCCAGACAGACATGTGTTCTCCGAGCGTGTCTGTATCTGTTTCCTATTACTGCTATAGCAAATTGCCATAAATTTAATGGCTTAAAACAATACGCATTTTTAATCTCACACGTCAGGATGTTAGAAGTACAAAATGAGTCTTATGGCTAAAATGGAAGTGTCAATAGGACCTTCTGCTGGAGGTTCTAGAAAACTCATTCCCTTGCCTTTTTCAGCTTTTACAAACTGTGTCCCTTGGGTCATGGCCCTTTGCTCCAACTTTACAGCTCATCATGCCATCCTCTAGTTCCATTCTCCCATCTTCTCTCCTGACTTGACCTTCTTGCCTCTCTCTTGCAAAGACCCTTGGGATTACAGTGGGGCCACACAGATAAACCAGGATAATCTGACTATCTCACCATCTTTAACATAATCACATCCACAAGGACCCTTTTGCCATATAAAGTAACTTATCCACAGGTTTCAGGGAATAGGACCTGGACATCATTGGGGGCTACTTTTCTGTTTATTACAATGTCCTCCATGGACAGCCTAGCCTGGCCAATACAATTCAACCAGGCAAGAGCTGTCACAAAGTGGTAACAAACGCTAAGATGTCAAAGGAGAGAAAGGACATCTTGTGTGGACATAGTCAGTTGAGCCATCATGGAAGGACAGTCAGGAAATTGAACTGGATCATGAAGGATAAGGAATAGGTTTGCTTCCCTGAGTCCTAGAGGGAGTCTAGATGAAGAGAATCAGTTAAAAATATGAAATGCCAGCACTTTCATTGAACTTCATGTAGAGGTATCATCGGAAATACAAACACCAAGTAACTGGCTCTTGGGAGAGAAAGAAGTCAGAGTTTATCTTTGGAGCCACCCCCTTTTACTCTTATTATACTCTCCTTCAACCCTCAGAGAAATTGGATATAATGCCTCAGAATACACTGGAGATAATTAGGTTGTGTTTATGCACAAATGGAGCCTCTATTCCTCTTGGAAGAAGCCTTGTCACTTTTCTCTAGTCAACTGGAAAGGGGTATGTCCTAAATTCCTCAGTTGGAACTCAAAATCCCTTTCTCCCTGAAACAAATGTTCATAATAAATGTAAGATGTAGTTGGAAAGGACTTCAGAGAGTATCTAGCCTAACCGTCTTTAAAAAGCAAGCTGGTGATGTAAGGCTAAGTTCTCCCATCTACACCAAGATATGTGAAATTTATATTCTGCCCTTACCTTCCTGGATATATATATATATAAATCTAATAAAAGAGTAATATGTAGCCAAAACTGGTTTGGCTCTGTGGATAGAGTGTTGGCCTGCAGACTGAAAGGCCCCAGGTTCAATTCTGGTCAAGGGCATGTATCCTGGTTGTGGGCACATCCCCAGTAGGGGGCGTGCAGAAGGCAGCTGATTGATGTCTCTCTCTCATCGATGTTTCTAACTCTCTATGCTTCTCCCTTCCTCTCTGTGAAAAATCAATAAAATATTTAAGAAAAAGAGTAATATGTAAATTAACTGTCAGTCCATGGCAAAAATGGCAACCCCCATAGCCACAAGATGGCAGCACCCAGTCCTTTAAGCCCCACCTGAGTCCCAGCAGAGTAAGTGGTATGACAGAATGCTGTTCAGAGGCCCTCCTCAACCTTTATAAAAAACAAAAACAAATTCATTCCCTATGGAGTAGTCCTGTCCCAGCCTCAGCTTGGGGTCTCAGCCTGGGAGGGATGCATGGCCTCACAGAGCGATCCCATCCCAGTCCCAGCCTGAGGTCTCAGCCACTGAGTCACACCAGCCAGGCAGATAAGGAAGAATCTTAAATGTTTCTCTTTCTCTCTCTCTCTCTATCTCTCTCTCTCTCTCTCTCTTTCTCTCTCTCCATATATATATATATATATATATATATATATATATATATATATATATGAAATTTATTTTTTACATAGAGGAAGGGAAAGGGATAGAGAGTTAGAAACATCTATGAGAGAGAAATATCCATCAGCTGCTTTCTGCACACTCCCCACTGGGTATGTGCCCCCAACCAAGGTACATGGCCTTAACCAAATCAAACCTGGGACCCTTGAGTCTGCAGGCTATGGCTCCATCCAAACCAGTTAGAGTTGTCCAATATGTTACAGAAAAAACACTATCTAATAAAGAGAGAATATGCAGGGGAGGCCATTTGGGGGTGACCTGGCTGTTAGGGGAAGACAGTTGGGGACAATCAGGCTGGCAGGGAATTAGTTAGGCAGGGATCAGCATGATGTGCTGGCAGGCAGAAGTGGTTAGGGACAATCAGGCAGGAAGGCAGGCTAGCAGTTGGGAACCAGCAGTCCTAGATTGTGAAAGGAGTATCCGACTCCCTTTGAGGGATCCCAGATTGGAGAGGGTGCAGGTTGGGCTGAGGGACACACACCCCCATGCATGAATTCATGCAACGGGCCTCTATTGTGTGTGTGTGTGTGTGTGTGTGTGTGTGTGTGTGTGTGTGTGTATTCAAAGCCATCTGAACTCTACGATTCATTAAACAAATAATTGTTGAATGGTTATGGTGCATAAGGCATACTCTTATTCACAAATCTAAGAGGACATGGTCAGGAAGAATGTGTTCCCACCACTAACAAATGCAGGCAAGCTGAACCTATCCCTTATAAGTTGGCCAAGCACAGTCTCACTGATGTACAATGACACTACTACTTCCTAATTTGTGATTGAGATTGTTAATGATCTATTAATTCCATATCCTATGATATCCTCTTTCTTCAGATTTACCTGCATCTATTTACTACTCAATTCCAGATCACTCCTTCTAAGAGTTTTCTTATCCATTCTCAGAGTTCAGAATGTGACTGGACAAAGAAGAACACTGTAGACCTGGACCATAGCATTCTTACTATCAAGGACTAATGTGGCATAAAGTTGGGGATGATGCTACCAGCTAGACACTGCATATGCAGAAAAGAAAAGTCTATCATGGTCTCATGTTTAGAGCATGTTTCCATGATCTCATGAAACTAATAGTCCAGTCTAAGAGATTAAAAAGAAAAATCACCTAAACAATGGTCAAAATAAAACAATATAGTAATTACATGTTTTTATAAATGCTATGAATAAAATATGTGCTATGACTCATATTTCACATGTGTTCTCTTTTTCTTCATTCTCTAAATTTGAAGAGTTGATATCCATTCTACTAAGGCTCTTTGATCACACTTTAGAACTTTCAATGGTGATGAAAATGCTCCATACCTGTACTGTCAAATATGGTAGCCACTAGCCACATGTTGTGGTTGACTAGTGTGACTGGGGAAATAAATATGAAATTTTATTTATTTTTAATTAAATAGAAATGCAAATAGCCACAAATGTTAAGTGTCCAGTGCATCATACAGCACAGTTCTAGATATTCAAGCTGTGTAAGAACCTCCGCCATTATTTAGTCATCCTTCTAGTCCCAGTTCTATCAGAATGTCTGGTATATATTTTACACTAAATACATATTTCCTATTTGACTGAATGTAGAGAGGAGAGAAGGATTAAACGTTTCTATTGTGCAAACATGGAAAGGGGCCAACAGTTCCTTGCTTAAATTATGTCTCTACTTCTTCTTACTGGTTGTATGAATTTTGACAAACTATAGTTTTTAAATGACATAATAATTATGTTAATAGTAATTGCTAATATGTATTAAATGTTCAGTAAATGAAATCCTTTATGAGAATATGTTTGATGTGTAAGGCAAGCTCATTTTCAACTGAGGAAACAGCTAATAAGAGGTTAAGTCAGTGATTTAAAACTGAAGGTCCTGACCCATTACTAGGTATAAAATCAATTAAATTGTTCTATAAGTCTACATGTATACAACATATATATGCATAGACCCATGTATGCATATATATTTTACATGTATATGTAGTATGTGTGTATATGAGTGTATGCATTTTCATAAGTGTTTGAAAACCACTAGATTAAGTAACTTTGTCAAAGTTATTCAGCTAGCTAATGGTGAGTTGGGGATTACATCCAGGCTATCTGACTCCAAGTTTTATACCTTAACTGGGATACTCTACAACTTCCTCTGGTTTTGTTAAAAATATATTCAAATTTTAAGCAACTTTCACATAAGTACTAAAAGCTACACCCATCCATTAGATATGAAATGTGCATGTGTGTGTGCGTGCGCGCACGCACATACACTACACTTTCTTTGAGTAATGCCTAATATCTTTTAGATGTAGTCCATTGTCTCTGGCTATGGACCAAAGAAAATTGATCCTAATTTGAATGTCTCTAAATCAACCTAAAAGCTTCCACTTTGGCAGAGATTGCTGAGACTCACAACATATGTATTTCTCCCTTTCATATTGGCTACACCACTGGGCTATATTTCCTACTTGCCTTAAAGTTAGGTTGAGGCCATGCAGTTGAGTTCTGGCCAACAGAGTATAGGTAAAAGTGATGTACAGCATTTCTAGGACTGGTCTCTAAAACCTCCCACATGGTCCTCCAGACTCTCCCTTTGCTCATCAACAGGCTGGATGAATAGAATGAAAAACAAGATACTAATGCTTGGGAGATGGCAGGATAAAAGTAGCCTTGAGCTGAATGACTGTCTAGATCACAGTCCCTGCCCTCTCCTACCACCCTGCTTTGGACAGTGAAATGAGTGAGATACATTCATTAGTTGTATTATGCCAATGGCAATTTGTTGTTTGTTAGACCAGTTATCCCATCCTGACCAATATATTACTTTAGTTGATGAGATGCACAAAAGAAAACAAATCTCTACCTCTGGTCTTCTCTGCTCCTATGTCATCCACTGTCGCACTGAGTTAAGAAGGGCTACCGAACCACCCAGGAGCTTCTAGAGTCAGGTTGAGTGAGAGGTCTACAGCCAATTGTTTGGGCATCAGAAAAGAAGGGCAATGGGTCTTTGGTCACCTTAACAGCATGAACTTCAATTTGTGTAGTGCTTTGTAATTGCAAAAAAATAGTTTTTTCAACACATGATTTTCTGTGAGTAAATTCTATATGGATAAGAATCTCTATTTTACTGATAAAGAAACTGAGGTTCAAGTATAGTAATATTTATATGCAATCTTCTACACTAAGGATGTGACTCAAATCCATGTCTACAGACTCTAAATCCAATGACTTATTGGAAAGAAGGCGGAATGAAAGGCAGTAGGTGCCCAAAACCAAGGTTAATATTGATGTGTATTGGTCTTGCTTCATAAGCTCAAGCTCCTGTTTGTGTGCTAGAAGAAAGGCATGCGTTATATGTGATAATTTTAAGCTTTCCAAAGTATTCTTACAACTGCTATCTCATCTGAGCCTCACAGTTACCCTATACGACAAACAAAGATGATGCTATTAACCCCATTTTATAGATGAGTCACCTTAGCTCCAGACAGATAAAGTAACTTTCCCCAGATACATAACTTGCTAGTGAGACAATTAGGATTAGAATCCAGTTTTCTTGACTCCCAGATCTAAATTATTGTTATGCCTTTTCTTGGTTCCTGACCTAAGAGAACTTCTTTCTAGAATACTTCACCAACCAGCGTTATTTTTTGTTTTCTAGGACTTGATAGTTCCATGTGAACTAGATATTTTTTCTAATGAATTTTAGGTCAGGGGAAATTAATGGTTTTAAGGAAGATGGAAACGTTTCTTAGTTTACTAGTTGCTTCTTTTCTTAATCTTCCTTGATGTTCCTCATCTGGGACCAAGGAACATTTTGCGTTAGCACTGTAGTACTTTTTTTAAAAATATATTTTATTCATTTTTCACAGAGAGGAAGGGAGAGGGATAGAAAGTCAGAAACATCAATGAGAGAGAGACATCGATCAGCCGCCTCCTGCACACCCCACACTGGAGATGTGCCTACAAGCAAGGTACATGCCCCTGACCGGAATCGAACCCAGGACCTTTCAGTCCGCAGGCCGACGCTCTATCCACTGAGCCAAACCAGTCTCGGCAGCACTGTAGTACTTTTCACTGAGTGGCCAGATTATTATGATCTCTGAATGCATAATAATCTGGCCACACAGTATATTTGTATCTCAAATGAGTACCAAATGTATTCTAGACTTTTGCTGGAGATCAACCACCTATTTGCCATGAGCTTTCTATCTGCCAGTGCAAAGGGGAACACTGATCAGGTGCACAATTTATAGTATCTTTGATAGCAAATAAATGAGGTACTCAAGAGAAGCACACTGACTGGCCAGATTATTATGCGTTCAGTGTATATTACCTGAATGGTATTGCCGTGGGAGGTTGTCAGGGCTCTGGCAGGAAAAGCATGGATGATGGATCAGGTAGGGGGGAATACAATGTATCTCAGCCCCTTGGATAAGGGACCTCGGGCTCTGATCTCCTGGCTTGAAGAAATAAAAAAAAAAGGAAAAATAAGACAGTAAAGGTTGACCATCACTGTCAGCCACAGATGCGCTTCATTGCATCTGGGGTCAGAGAATTAGAAGATAATTCTTGGGACAGAAGATCATAAATCTTTTAATCAATGTGGCTCAAGAAAGAACAGACATTCCACACTATGAAGATTGATGGCAAAAGGTGGAAATAATGCAAAAAGCAGAGATGGGGTAGTGGGCTGGATGGTGGCTCCCATCACCTCCTAAGCCTTGGAACCAGTGACTATGTCTTTACAGGGCAAAAGATTTGATTACATTGAGGATCTTGAGAGAAAAAGTTTTCCCTGTTTCTGGTTGGTGGATCTAAATGCAGTCATATGTATCAGTCTAGGTGGGAGGCAGAGGCAGTTTTGAGACAGACGCGTGGAAGAAAAGGCAATGTCAAGATGCAGCACAAACCAAGGAACGCTGACAACAAATCAGAGGTTCGAAGAAGCCAGGAATAGGTTCTGCCCTGGAGCCTCCAGAGAGAGTGTGGCCCCACAGACACTTTTATGTCATAACTCTGCCCTTCAGAACTGTGTGAGAATAAATTTGTGTTGTTTCTAGTCACCAAGGTTATAACTTTTACAGCAGTAGGGTAGATAAGAGATCAATCAAAGAACTTGTATCTATGCATAGCATATAAGCATAACCAATGAACATAGACACTGGGGGGTTGGGGTATGCCTGGGAGGGAGGGGGAGCAATGGGGAGATATGTATACATGTAATACAATAAAAAAAAGAAATTAATATACAGTGGTACCTCGAGATACGAGTTTAATTCATTCGGTAACCTTGAGGCGTGGGAAACTATGAGACGCTCAAGTCTCGGTAAACTGGTGGGTCGTGTGCAGCCGGCCAATCGGCAAGATTACTCCTAACTCAAATGTTGCTCCACGGCTCGTATCTCAAAAATCTCATATGGGGTTAGGGCACTCGTATCTTGAGGTACCACTGTAAATGAGTTCTATTAGCATGTGAGTCCAGTACAGAAAGTCAAGGGAGAGGCAATCCTGAAGGATCTAACCCTTCCCTCTCTGAAGAGTGAGCATCCAATATACAAAACCAAAAGGACACTAAACCTCAGCTAGTTGGCTCATGAAAAAAATTTAAATTGAGTTCTACTGTGACACTACCATGGAGAGGAGAGAGTGAAAACTGAAATTCCAGGTTTCTTTGGAGGCTCAGACAGTTAACAGAGCAGTGAGTAATTATAAACGTAAGGCAACTATGATCTCTGCATACCCACCTTGCTCAGGTGTGAACATTCCCTTCACAGAAGGTTGATCCTCCCAATATCTCTCCCAGAAAACAACATAAAAAGGATAGGTACACAGATTATTTAAAAACTAAAATATTTCTTAAACATCATTAGATTTCCCCATATCTTGGTGAGGTATACTGAAAAGGGCCGAGCATTGCAATCAAACTAAGTCCCACCTCTAGTACTTAGCTATATGTTTTTAGGCAAGTTAGCAAATCTCTCTGAGCCCCACTTTCCTCTTCAAGAAGAAAGGCCAATGTCTACTTCACACAATTTTATAACTAAATAAATGATGCATATAATTCATTTAAGGTATACTAGTATACAAAATCAACATTAGAGCCCCTTGAATACAATATTGGTTTCAGCATCCTGTAGAATACAACAGATATCTGAGATACCTTCTTTAAACAGGCAACTCAAAATTGATCCTGTTCTTCTTAATCGCCAATGATTATTTTCTTCAAACCTCAGCCTCCTGATGCAAATCTAAAACTGATCCATTCATTTCCTAAACCAGACCTCATGGGATATATTTTATTATACAAAACTCAGATTTGAAACTGGACTTTTCATCCTTTCATTTGATGTGTCATTGAGTTTTACATTTGCAGAGATCCTGCTAATAATTTATAGCCATCTATAGTTTTTGTGGGTTTTTTTAAATATCAAGGAGTTGTCATAGAGCAGTGAAAACCTCTTGTTCAGGGACAGTCAGCACATCAGGGCAGAAAAAGTAAGACCTCGGAGCCCAGAATTCACTTGTGGCTTCTCAGGTCCCTACCTCTAAGCTTTTTTGTTGTCAAGGGAACAGGCAAGGCCTGAGACTTCACTTAGCTCTCTATTGCAAAGAGGAAAACACAACAAAATCACCAGCCTTTACCTACTGTCCCTTTCCATTTCATTAGGTCAGTGAAAAGTAGAACCAGCAAAAAACACCATTTTTTCTTCTAATTTTAATATTGTCAATTGTAATAAATTCGACTGAGTTTCACTAGCAAATTGCTTTCTGTTTGTTCAGGGGAATTAAGCTGGTCTTCAAATCCTGCCTTAACTAGATATTTGGTTTTAGAATAAGACCACAGTTTCTCTCTGTACTAATGAGTTCTGCTGGCTGCTAAAGATCTGCAGCCAATACTGGCCTTGGTAGGCTATTACATTCATTTATCTCTACTGACTCTCTTAATACAATATATAAACAAAAGGGGAATGCCTTCAGAGGCATTGGAAGCACTTAATGGCATCAGACAAGATAGTCATAGCAAATTTATTGACTCTTCCCACAACTTAAACAGCAGCCCAATTATCTTTGCATAAACATGCAGTTGTGAGATTGAAGTGTTATGCAAACAGTTAAGATGCAGAAAACTTTATTAAGTTGGGGCTGAGTATTGGGTAACTTTGGATAGCTAAGTGTCAGGTAAAAGCAGCCAAAGGGGGACTTCTGGTCCCCAAGGTGTCCCCTGTTTTTTTCCCAGGACCCCCTGACCTGAGAATGACCTGTGGATTGGCAGGCAGCCTTCTGGGACTTGCAGCCATTCGTGGATATCTTGGTCATATCTGGGTCAGAATGATGGCAGAAACATAATCAGTGCTCTCAACATTTGTCATTTCCAGCTTGGGAGAAACAAGGAAGAACAGAGGAATCTGCACTCGAACCACTAAGCCACAGCTTATGAATATCTTAAACCTGGGAAGGAATAGTAGGAATATGTTGCCCAGGAGAACGTCGCCATTCTTCTCTGAAGTGAATTTCTGACCATGCTTCTAGCGGAGAGAGTTTCAAGGGTGACATCTGAGACAGAGATGTTGATAAACTCCTTAATACAACTGCCAGGTTCTAGATAGATTCCTGCATATTCCTCCACTCTTGTTCTCACTAATTCCAGTTCTATATCAAAACTCTCTAGCAGTCCTGCAGCCCTCCTCCTCCCCAAGTTTCCTTTTCTGAAGGATCCCGAACAGCTCTTTTCTGCCAGAGAAACCTCCTGAATGGCTCCTATTCAAATCAGGGCAGAAAAAGGAAGAGCTTCGGGGCTTTCTTTATCTATCCTCATTGCCCTGCCCAAGTCTGAGTGAAGTGTCATTCCATCTGCATTATCTTAATATCTTCAGTTATGCGTACTTATCGGTAAGGTCCCCCTCCAATCTGAGTTTTATGAAGGAGGTCATGGCTACCATCAACTGCTGTAGCCCTAGAACCTTCCAAGATTTATGGCACATGCTTATTAAATATTTGCAGTCTGAGTGGATAATAAGGAAGCCATCTGTAAGTATGTATTGTTTGAGCCCAGTGATGAGGGGTAAAGAAGAAAATAAAAACTCCAAATTAAACTGATGATGATTTTATTTATTGAGCACAGATCATCTCTTCCCTTATCCATGGGCATGTGAACATTTGATATATAGAACCCAAAGCAGTGCCCTCGATCTTTTAACTTACTTTAAATAAATGAGATTCAAGTCAGTATACTTCCAATTCCTTCAACTTCTAAAATACTTAGTTCCCAAATCTATCTGTCTGAGCTCATGGTATGCCTTGCAACACACCACTGCAGCCCTCCCCGTGTGCTTGGGTCATTTCCTCTGTCCAGCTAGCGAGGTTCACTTATCAGACTCTACTCTTTGGCTTGAGCTGAACATGCAAGATTTTCCCTTCATCAGGCTAATGAAGTAAGAGTCTTATGTCATCATTAGTGCTGGTGTTAATCCAAGCAGAGCTAATATGGTGTTGTTCCAAGTAGAATTAACCCAGCCCAGCCCCCAACAAACCAGATGTTAGGCATTTCTTACTGATGTTAATGAATAATTCCCTTGGGTTTCACAAACAGCTGAGTCCACCAAATGAACTTCAGGGACTGAGAAGCAAGCTGCCTGCCTAACAGAGATTTGTCCTAGGAGGACACTGAGGGCTTAGAATATCTGGGCTGAACGCAAGAAGAGAATCCTTTTCTGGATGAATGACCATACCACTCCTAGCTGTCCGAAGAGCAAGAAAGGGCCACTGGGGGCAGCTATCAAGCCCTGAGGCTTCCTCGGGCGTGTTCCTTTTCAGATCCTTCTTTCTTCTATACTTGTCTCCATAGGGGCTATGCAAATGTGTCTTTATTTCCTCCACTGGACTGCGAGTGCAAGGATTGTGTCTTTTCATCTCCATGTCTCCGGCATCAGGTAGAGAAATCACCTAACTGTTATATGGATGTAAATAAATGGTGGTAGAATGTCTTCCTGAGATGGACTGCTTCACCTTCCAGTTCCACATGACTCATCTCTCACTCCCCATCAAGTAAAATGCATCTGCTCTAGACTTTTCATTTGTACGTGATCACTACTATTATAGGAATGTGATCATGAGAACAGAAACCATTTACAGGAAGGGCCAGACACTGAGCTAAAAAAAAAAATGTACATGTATTTTTCAACAACCCATAAAAACAGTTTAACATGATTTTAAAATACATGGTGGATGCTTGGGGTCTGGGCAGGTAAGGGAGGGCTTGGTTAAATAATTTGCTGATTTGCTTAAGGTCATAAAACTAATCCAGAGAAGAATGGTTGGTGAAACATCTGTCCATTCCACTAGCAGTCGGGTGACCTGTTCAATAGGAAATTATCCATCTACTCCACCTGAAAAATAAATGGGGACAGATGTCTGTAGTATTTTGTTCCCAAAGCAACAAATTCCCATAGTAGGAGAATTTGTAAAAGAGATAATTAAAATACTATGAAAAAAAAAATAGAAGGGACAAGGAGGATAGAAGGAAGTCTTTACATAAACTGATGAACAAAAACAGATCCAGAG
>PVJN01029905.1:6576-26149 GCA_004026805.1 Lasiurus borealis
TGGGGGCAAGTAGGCCATCAGTAGGGGTCAGGTGGTGGTGATAAGGACAGTGGAGGTACAGTTTGGAGTGAATAGGCCAGCAGGAGGACAGTTTGGGGCAAGCAGGCCAGTAGGAAGGGAAGGTGGGGCTGAGTAGGCCAGCAGGGGGGGCAACAAGCACACTGGCACAGGGGGCATCTGGAGGTGAGCAGGCTGGAAGATAGAGTGGTTAAGGGCAATCAAGCAGGCAGGCAGATAAGGAATTAGGATTGTGAGAGAGATGTCCAACTGCCAGTTTAGGCTTGATCCCTATAAACCGGTAGTAGGACATTCTTTGAGGGGATCACAGATTGGAGAGAGTGCAGGCTGGGCTGAAAGACAACATCCCCTCCCTGTGTATGAATTTTATACACTGGGCTACTAGTAATCTAATAAAGCAGTAATATGCAAATTAATCATCATCCCAACACATAGGATAGCAGCCCTCGTGTGGCTGCCACAAGATAGCTGGCAGTGGAGGAAAATTAGCAGTGACCAGGTCAGCAAGGGAGGGCAGATAGGGGCAACCAGGCTGGCAAGGGAGGGCAGTTAAGGGTGACTAGGCCAGCAGGAGAGGGCAGTGGGGGGCGACCAGCCTGCTGGGAGGACAGTTAGGGGTGACTAACCCATCAAGGGAGGACAGTTGGGGGTGATAAGGCTGGCAGTGGAGGGCAGTTAGGGGCAATCGGGCTGGCAGGGGAGCAGTTAGGCATTGATCAGGCTGGCAGGGAAGTGGTTAGGGTGTGATCAGGCTGGCAGGTAGAAGCAGTTAAGGGCAATCAGGCAGGCAGTCAAGCGGTTGGAAACCAGCTGTCCTGGGTTGTGAGAGGGATGTCTGACTGCCCATTTAGGCCTGGTGGGATCAGTTCTAAACTGGCAGTCGGACATCCCCCAAGGTGTCCCAGATTGGAGAGGGTGCAGGCTGGGCTGAGGGGCACAACACTCCCCTGTGTGCAAATTTCATGCACCAGGACTCTAGTGTTTGTATGAAATTATATTCAAATATTTCATGATATTTGGCTGCCAAAATAGTAGCAACAATAGCAGCAGCTATGTCTGTTATGAATCTATCATTTCACAAAATATTTTCTAAACACTCCATTGATTATTTTATTAGCCAAATTGACTTGTCTACTTTATTACATAAATAATTGAGAAATCAATAAATTAAGCAACTTGTGCTTCATTTGGTACTATCAATGATAATAGCAACATGAACAATCAGAGCCTCATAGCTTCCAACCTTTACTTAATGCAGTTTGTTTCCTATCATTAAGAATCAACCTTCACCATAATAATGGGTACAAGCTAAGAAGAGAGACAGATCTGCACTTGAAATATAGTTCAACATCTTTTTTTGTAACTTTGACTAAATATCTTAACTACTCTGAGACTCATCCAAATGTATGCACGAAAATAACATATTTGTTATTGTTTGATTTGCTATTGTAGGTAATTTATATACTTTAAAAACAGTCCGACATCATTTTTCCTGGGCTTATTCTATTCAATAGCAATCACAACATAATAAAATGCATGAATTATACATCTTCCTCTATCTACTGCTTTATTATTGTTTCTTCCTTCACAGTCAACCTTCTCAAAATTGGAATCCAAACCAGGGCTTCTCAAACTTTAATATGCTACGCAATCCCATGAATAGCTTGTCATGCAGGTTCTGATGCAGCATTTGTGAGGAGATGTCTGCAACAACTCTAACAAGCTCCTGGGTGGGGCTGATGTCATTGGTTCATAAGCCACTGGGGCATAGGAAGGATCTATGCTCTCTGTCCCCACTGCTCCATTGCTATTGAAATCTAAGTTTTCTGCCACCAGGCTCAGATGATAGAACATCATTCACACTACTAGACTGCACAGCTCTAGTCATCTCTTTATAGTCTACAGTCACTAACGTTGATGAACTCACAGCAGCCTCCAGTATTGCCAGCGATGCTGATAGAGCCATTATCACTACATAAATACCATCTCATTCCCAGGACTCCACAGCAGCTAGGGAAACCATGGCCAGTTAGTCTCACCATGATTTAGGAGATTTTATTGTGTCCCTATGAAACTATATAGTCATGCATTTCATTGTTACTTATCCTTCTAAATGGTTAATCTCTTCACCTTTCAGCACTATATTTAGACCCCCTCTGAGAAATATTCCACATATAGGAAAATGAAGAAATTTAAAATGGGAAATTTAAAAAAGAGAACAAAAAGGTCCTTATAGTTTAAAACCAAAGATGTTTCTAATGCTTTTCCTATTGAAGCATTTTTTTTTTACTTTTTAAGAAGAAAAACATGCTGAATCATATTAATTAGCTACTACATTGTCAAGTAAATTTCAGACATTTTGATATTCTATTATCTGAGCAGATAGGTACCCATACTAATCTTTTAAAAAGAGGGAAATATTATTACATTATGCCAACAAGTATAGTTATGTTTTTCTCCTAACATACCACATATATTCATACATGCACACAGGCACAAAACACTATTCAGCTAATAAGTTTCAACAACTTTTACACTTCTATGAGGACACAAAATAGAAAATAGAAGAAAAAAAAAGAGGAAAAAGGAAATACAAAACCCACACTAAATGAAATAAATAGATGACTTACTTAAGTATTTAAGAAAAATATTTGTTATGTTTTAAAAGAAATGTTTTAAATGAGCTATGAATTGGAAGAACACTAAAAATTAGACAGAGTCTATGATCTAATTTGATGAGTGTGCAGGATATGGCTACAACTGGTGATCACGCACAATATGACTAGGCACAATACAGCAGCCAGTAGCAGATTTGTTCTATATTTCAGGAAATCGAGGCGTGAACAAATTAGAGAACTTATCCATCATTACACAGCAGGATTGTGGCAATGCTAGATTTCAGACATCCTTATTCTGTCACCTATACTTTTAATTTTTAAATTAAAAATCACAGGCACTCTCCTTGGAATTAGCGACATGCTAAACATGGCAAAACATTTATGAGAGCCTACCTTTATGAAATTGGCAAATCTTATATTTGGATGTGACTATCTTTTTGCTAAGACTAGAATTAAATATAGAAAAGCAGACTGCTGAAAGTGTAAAGCTGGGCACATTTTCGTGATATCTATTTGTTTGAAATTCAAATGCATTTTAATGGAATTAGAGTAAACCTGAAACCCTGAATCACAGTTTAAGTGCCTTATACACATACATACACCATATAAGCATGCATTCACAAAAATGTACAATGGGATAAATAATAATAAGAAAGGCTCTTTCTCAAACTTGTCAGTATTCAAAAAAGATAAATCTAAAAGGTTTAATATGTAAAATGGCTACTCAGAAGCCATTAGTTGTAAGAATGACATTTATAAGATATTACTCTGAGCACTTCATTACTTTGGCTGCATCCTGAAGCAACTTTAATAATTTCTTTAATGGAATGAGCAGATCAGAACTATAATGAATCTCTCAACTTTTTTAAAATGGATATTTTATTAGACAGAATGGATATTTGCCCCTCTGTGTTTGAACCTCTTATAAAAACCCTACAGCAGTAATACTGAATATTTAAAAAAATAAAAATAAAATCCAGTTCTCTTTATTTTGATCAACTATAACTAAGCATATTTTTGAGCCAGTCAAATCCAAGCATATTTTTGGGAACCCAACATATATAGATTGTTGAGCTAAAATAACTTCAGATTTTCAAAATTTTCTTTTTTCCCCAACAAGGCTTGGACTCTTGCAATAATTATTAATATTGTATAATTATCTTTTGGTTCTACTGAACACCATCTGACTTGATGAGAATACCACTAGTCTATCCCCAGTCAAAGCATGTATAAGGGCATTATTATGCCCACATCTAAGAATAGGAGTTCTTTTGTCTAAAAGGAGATCCTTTGTCTAAAATGTCTGTTAGAAATTAGTGAATTCACTGTTGTCAGTTCAAGTGAAGAGGCTGATTTATAGAGTCAGCAAATTAGACCTATAAGCGATGTAGTAGACTTTTTTTTATAGCTTAGAAACTACTGCAGAAAATGGAGCAAAGAGATTTATAGATATCAGATGAGCATAGTCTTTGGTATGGAGTGGCCAAAAATAGTGATGTAGTTTTAAGACTGAAATTATAAAATCAATAAGTAGGCAAGTCCTGAGTTTGATTTTTATAGATCTTCTATTGACACAGAAAAACAAAATCTCTATTACAGTTATCTTCCAAAACAACCATTTTCCTCTTCATAGCCACATACATGTATGTATTAATGTGTAAACATCTAAACACAATCAAATCAGACTGTGTTAAAAATTAATATAGACACCTTTAAATGCCTCCTCGTAACTGTATTCTACAGTTAAAATTTTCTTCAGATAACTAAAATGTGAGGACAGTAAAGGAAGGATAACACATATACAATTGTGTACAGCTGACATTCTCTTTTCTAAACTGTTCACAGGTTTTGATTTTTAAAATTCAAGGACATTTTCAAATGCAACATAGAATTAGAGTGCAACAAATGCTCAAAAAGAACCATTCTCCATTAACGGCTCAATCTTAATGAATGGTGTTTGACTACAAGCCACTTTCAATGCTCTCAGGAAAAGGTGAAATATAAATGTAGAACTAAATATTATGAGCAGAAACATCATAACACTAGTTTATATTTCTTTTATAAAGTAGTAGTGAATTCCCCTTTTGCAAGAAAACAAATCTCACCTTGTTGGCTTTAACATTTTACTACTGAGTGCTAGCTTCCCCAGCCTCTGAATGCCACTCTTTCCAATATAACGCGTTCTGCCTCACCTTATCCTGCCTAACTATGGGAAAGTGTCAAATAATCCATAAAAAGTTATATTATATAGTTTTGTGTGTTTTGTGTTTTTTTGGGGGGAGGGGTGATGTAATAACAAACTCATTTAAACTTTAATAAAAAAGAGGAGAGTAAAAGTGCTGTTTTCAATGCAAAGGGGTTGGGACTTGGTAGCTTAATTAAAATTCACTTTAAGTTGTGAACCAAAAAATGACATATTCTTAACTTAAATATTTTATTTTAACTTAAGTATGAAAGTGTGTATTTGTTTACTAAAAGTTTCAGAGAGGGCCAAAGCTCTTTTTTTTTCTTTTTTAAAAAGTAAAGATTTGATTAGAGATTAGAATCTTCTTGAATAAACCACAACCAAAAACTGCCATCAATTTACAATGTCTCACATTGTATAAAGAACAAAGATAAATAAGAACTATCAGTTGAATGCTTTAACAATATGTGCACCCAACTTTTTAGAGTTGACTTGGCAACATCTCATTCCATAGCATATTGTTTAAATTCCTTTTTTTCCTTCTTTCAAAGTATTCAATTTAGTTTTCATGGCAACAGAAATAGTTTTTATTTCTATATTCATATTCTACTGGTTTATGTAACAGACCATTGAATTTAGTAAAAACCAAGTTACTAAGTGGGGAAACAGACAAGACGGACTCTAGTTAAGCATGAACTCAAAGATCAGGATCAGGAGTGAGTGGAATACCAGACAGGAATCTACTAGCCAAAAGCACTCAGAAAGGACTGTAGTGAGAGGTTGGCACATTTTTTTCAGAGGAAACTCTAGACACAGGCTATTCTCTCCTGCTGCCTCTGAAACCATGGAATCTCTCTCCTCAACTTGCCCCTCAATCTCTACATGCATCAAAATGTATTGCCTGTTCTCTACTGGCTTGTTTCCTCTGTAAATGTACAATCTTTATAATTACAACTTCAGCCTTCTCTGGATCGTCTGTTATTATTGATTCTACTTCTTTAAAAATTAACCAATTCTTCCCATATTTTTAGTGTAATTAACTTTAGGTCTGAGCTGTTTCACAAAGTAATAACAATGACATATGCCACAGCAGAGTAGATAATCATATAAATTCTGTACATTTTCTATGACCTTTTACATGCTAACTAGCATCTATAGTCATCTATGTGTGTGTGTTTAAAAAAAACCACCATTTTTATTAAAAAATAATAATAACCAGCAGAAGTCATTGCCAGATCAAGCTCGTTTTGAAGCCATGAACTAACACTAACTTGTACAGTTCATTATCATCTATTCTTCACATCAATTACTGTTAGTAATATTTGAAATAGTATCACCACTAATTTGCTTATAATGTGAAAAATTAATGAGGCAATTCCTCAGAAATACTAACCCATAAGTAGAGAAAATTCAGCCCATTTGGGGGTCAGGATAGCTATTTAGAATTAAAATCAAATTATAGTCATTGAAATGGTAATATTTGAAATTTATTGACATCCTAGTTGTAAGGAGTCAACATCCCTACTGCATTTCATTCTTACCTCTACTTAATCTAATGTATCTCTTAATGATTATAGAAGGCCCCATGGAATGTCTTAAAATGCTCAGGTAATACTTGTATCCTTACAGATATGTGTCTGCCTGATTTTCTCCTTGGCAGCTGTCTTGTTGATACTCACTGCCCTTGAATCTCTCCAGAGAAGTAAGTCAGCTCTGATAAGCTCTTGAGCTTGCTGGGAAATAACCTTGACTCAGATACTGCTCTCTGGCATTTCACATTTTTGCAAAGCCTCAAAGGTGCCAACTCTATGCTGTGCTTCTTTTATTTTTATATTTACTGATGATAGTAATAGAATTGCCATTTGACCTAGTGATCCCACTTCTGGGATTATATCCTAAAAATCCCAAAACACCAATCAGAAAAAAATATATGCACTCCTCTGTTCATAGCCATTTTACTATACAATAGCCATGATTTGGAAACAGCCCCAGTATTCATCAGCAGATGAATGGATTAAAAACAAACAAATGGTGGTCCATTTATATACTAGAAGACTACTGAGATGTAAAAAAGAAGTAACTCTTACCCTTGGTGACAGCATGGCTGGACTTAAAGAGTATTATGCTAAGTAAAATAAGCCAGTCAGAGAAAGACAAATACCATATGATCTCACTATATGCGGACTCTAATGAACAAAGGAAAGTGACTAACACAATGGAACCAGAGTCATGGAACAAAATAACAGATCTCAGTGGGGAGGGAGTTGGGGGGAACTGGAAGAGATTAACCAAACAACATATATGTATATATACTCACAACACATGAACATAGTCAATGATGTGGTGAAAGCCTGTGGGAGGGGACAGGGCATGGGTGGAGCAGTACAAAATGGTGGAAAATGGGGAACAGCTGTATCCATGTCAACAATGAAAAAGACAGCGTGCTTATTGAACCTGTATTGAGTTCTGAACACTGAGCAAAGCAGAGGGAATACAGCAGTAAACAAGACACTTATACTTGCCTTGAGGAGTTTATACCTAAAGTAGTGGGGGAGAGATTTTAAAGGTCCTGTTATTTTCACACACATTGGGATGGTTACTATAAACATAAATAAATTGCAAGTGTTAGCAAAGATTTGGAACTGAGCACTGTTGGTAAGAACATAAAATGGTACAGCCACAATGGAAATCATTATGCAGGTTCTGCAAAAATAATTATGTATGAATTACTATATAACTTAGCAAATTCACTTCTAGTTTTATACTAAAAAAATAAGACAGAGTCTTGCAGAGATATTTGTACAGCCATGTTTATATAAACATTATAAACAATATCCAAAAGATGGAAGCAACCCAAGTGACCTGTAAATATAATGAAATATTATTCTCCCTTAGAGAATAGGAAAATTCTGGAATATGTTGCAACATGGATGACCTTTGAGGATATTAAGCCAGGTGAAATAAGCCAGTCATAAAAAGACAAGTACTGTATGATTCTACCTACAGGAAGTACCTCCTATAGACAAATTTATGGAGACAGAAAATAGAATGGTGTCTGTGAGAGGCTGAAAGGAAAGGTGAATTGGAGAGTTTTTTAATGGGTATAGATTGCAGTTTTTCAAGATGAAAAGAGTTCTGGAGATTGTAGAAAAATATAAACCACTATAAACTGTATACTTCATACAGTTTAAAATGGTTAAGATGATTAATTTTATGTTATGTATTTCACCACAATTACATTTTTGGGGGGAAATACAGTCCCTGCTATGTTTCTGGATCCTTGCAGAATATCTTATTGTGATGAGGGCTGATTTCCACCCCAAATGTGGCTTACACATTGCCATCTGCCACACCTATCCCAGATCTTTCAAACATCATTTTCAAAAATAGCTTTTATGTAAAAACTTTTGGAGAATTCAAAGGTAATTCCCAGAAACTGAGAGAAAACAGATCCCATATTAACAATACCATAGATCACCTTCTTTTGGGTATAAGAGCCTCTTTTTTGAACTCCTTACCAAGTTTCTGCTGCTGGGCCAGTCTTGCAACAGGTGAGTCAGAAGGCAGGAGGATGTTGACAGTTTCACATGCCCACCTGTCCTCATCTGCATTGAGCCAAATGTGTTATATCCCATAAATTGCACATTTTCTTCCTTACACTTTGGCAAAGCATTCATCACATATACAATTTCAAGTGAACAAGTTGGATAAATCTAAGAAGCCAGTGTTGTCATTTTATATTCACATCTTGAATAAATGCACATGTCAATGAAAATGAAGCTTAAATACTTAATTCATTACAGCATCATAGCATGTTAAATCCAACTATGTTTATTAAAAATCGACAATGCACCAAGCACTATTCTAAATTGTTTAAATGCACATACTCAGTCTTCACAACAACTCTATAAGTTGGTACTACAATACGCATTGTGAAAGTGAGGAAATAGTTTCAGAGTATCAAGAAACGTGCCCAATATCACACATACATGGTGAACTGCAAATTCCACCTTAACAAATCTGTTCCAGAACAAGTAATCTTAATAATCATTTGACACTGTTGGATGAAGAAAATAAGATTCACGGAGGTGAAATGATTTCTCAAGATTATTTAACCATGTAATAGAAAAGCCAGACCTCTTTTTCCCAGTCCAGTGACTTTATTTTTTCATATTAAACAGATCAAAGTAATCATTTTGTAATCTCTCAATAAGACAAAATATTCCTATTGACTAAGCTATGCGAGTCCTCCATGCTTGTCATGGTATGGGGAGTTAGAATTTAAAAGATGGACCTTAATAGTCAGATATTCTAAAACTTTATCTTATTATTATTCTCCTCTTTAAGGTTGGTTGAATTAATTCAAATTACAACACATTAATTTTACTCTAGTTAATTCAAGAGCTTATCATTCAAAGCAAATACCATTCTTTTTTCTTTTATTCTTAAATATATACAAAGTTGGAAAAAGTAGGTTTATAGTTGTAAATGAAACACAGATTTTATTCGTACATTATTATTATCATATTATTTTGCATATAAAAGACTGTAGACCTACTTTTTCCACCCCTGTATTATTACTATTTAGATGAAATGGCAGAGTTAAATTAAATCACAGCTAATGTGGAATTACAATTTTGATAATATTTTCAATTAAAATAGATTTCTTTTAATTTTATACAATAATTATTTTCCCACATGTTAAATGGAGCATGACATATCTTATATGTGGTCTTAAGATTTAATTAGGTATGATATTATTGAACTCTAAACTTTCTCCTCTTTCTTTTGTATGAAATAACATTTTTTTTGCTGTTCTTTGATTTAGTAGCATATAGATTAAATTTTTGACAAAAGCATTATACACACATGTATTTAGAATGAGTACCTAGAAAAAATAAATGAAACACTGTCAATATAAATTATTTAGTAATCACTGTCATTTGGCAGGCACAACCACTGATAGTTCAGCACCTGTCATTCTTCTAGGAAGAAACTGATGGTATGAAACACAAACAAGTATCATCAAAATAGTAGATATCATATTGCTTCAAGCAGGTACCATTACTTTGATAGTCATATAAAAAACTATTTTGTTTTGTTGATTTTGCAAACATACAAAAAATTGAAAAATAGTTATTTCCAAGTAAACTACTCCCCTAAATCACTTAATAGTATCCCCAAAACAAAATCAGAACTGTTATTTGAAGTTCACATGTAACATTCCAATTTAATCAATAGCCAACAAACTCTTCTGAAAGGATTGCACCAATTCTAGTTGTCTAAGCAATTCTTTCTTTCAAATATATTCATTTATAAATAGAGGAAAAGAAGAGAAAAAAAAACATTACTTTAAGCCCCCCCCCATTATTATTCTCAAAGGGGAATAGCACAAAGGTGAAGCAATGTAAGCCTATCATAAAATGCTTAGCTAAAAAAAAAAATACAGCTTGGAGAAGATCACTTTTGTTGGAGCTAGAGGAAATAATATAAAATTGTGTTTTCTCGGGGTTGAGGCCAAGGCCCCAATTCTATCACCATTGGAGAAAATGATGCAAGTTCAAGAGTCAAACTGGTTTCTATTATAAAAGCAGTAGATTATTCTGTGATTAGTACCTGAAACTGCTAAGCTTTTCTATTCAGCAATATTCTCAAATAAAGTGGTGTCTGTTAACTCTTTATCTATCTACCAGAATGTGTGAAGTTCTCTAACATTCCACATAAATGGATACATAAGAGTGAGATAAACTTTAAGCAATTTGAGGTAACAAATTTATTTCATTTTGATATAACAAACCTGAATTGAAGGTCCTATTGGATTTTAATATTTTATTATTATTATTTGAGAGAGAGAGAGAGAGAGAGAGAGAGAGAGAGAGAGAGAGAGAGAGAGAGAGAGAGAGAAAAGAAACATGGTTCAGTTGCCTCCATATACACTCTGATTGGGTACTAAACCCACAACCTAGTCATGTGTCCTGACCAGGAATCAAACCAGTGACCTTTCAGTGCATAGGTTGATGTCCAACTAATTGAGTCATAGCAGCCAGGGTGGTCCTATTGATGTTTATTATCTAAGTGTGGAAGAGATGTAATTAAACCCAATAAATAGAATGTATAAATTTTGGGTTTTTCTGTAGTGGGGGAGATGGCTAGTATCTTACTATCCACCCTTCCTTACCCTCCTCTTTGAAAACAAGACCAGATCCATATTTGCAAGGTTCTGCT
Organism: Lasiurus borealis; assembly: GCA_004026805.1. Classification (NCBI taxonomy): domain Eukaryota; kingdom Metazoa; phylum Chordata; class Mammalia; order Chiroptera; family Vespertilionidae; genus Lasiurus; species Lasiurus borealis. Next base: position 17,623 of record PVJN01029905.1, read on the forward strand.
AGAGCTACCATTAGGAAAGTGCTCGTATACTTGACAGCTAACTGTGCACATGAAATGGTACCAAAGAAGAGCTTTAAGAATTCAGTCTCAAAATTTTCTCCTGTTGATTTTCTTCTGGATTATTTTACCTTGAAGAACCGTTGTAAATGAAGATGCAATGCTAAATGTAACTAGGTTCATTTCTAGCTCCTTGAAAACTATTGGTGCAAATTGCAATTAACAGAGATTTGTTAGAATTTTCTTTCTACCGAACATGTTAAAGATGAGAATAAGTGAAAGCAAGACTGGGTCTATTTCTGCTCAATGTGAGCCTCTTGGAGGAACAAGCAGGAACAATCTGCAAATGGCTGCTATAATTGTTGTAATAGGAATACTGTGCCATCACACTCTTCTGGAATCTGATCATGCCATTTTTCATCTTCTGAAAGGAGAATCACAAGAGGTCAATGAAGAAACAGCTTCCTCTCATAAATCGTTGCTCTTAGGAAGTTAATCAAAGAAGAATGGCAGCATATTTGTGCATGGTTTACTCCATACGTTATATGGTTAATGAAAAAGTACTGTTAACAAATTTTAGGCTGTTCAACGACCCTGCTAGCTGTTATGTCCTCTTGAAGATGTGAGCATATCTGTCAGTGCACAGTGTGCCTGCCAAGCATGCCTTTATAAGCAAGGATTTTAAAAAGTATTTACACTATCTTATAAGATTTGGCTAAAATATGTTCGCAATACCTTGATTTCTAACTGGCTTGATTTTATATTACAATCCAATATTGTAGGATCATCAATTATTTCCACACTTGTGCTTCGTATAAAGGAGGTATGCTCCGATAAAATTTGAAAATAGCTCTTATTCTTATCAATACAGACTTACATGTTCACAGCAGACAATACAATAGAAGATAATTACTATTATTTGGACTTCCTATGGGTGGGGCATTTACATTCCCCATATAGAAACAGCACTAATAAATTTTCAGAAAAGCATAACAATTTACTTGGTGTACTATAACAGTATCCTGTAAAAATACATCTTTGGTTATAAAAAATAGCTTATTTTATACTAGAGGCTTGGTGCACAAAATTTGTGCATGGGAAGGGGGGCATATTTCCTCAGCCCAGCCTGCACCAACTCCAATCTGGAACCTCTTGAGGGCTGTCAGACATCCATCTCACAATCCAAGATTGCAGGCTCCCAACTGCTTATCTTCCTGCCTGCCTGCCTGCCTGATTGCCCCTAACCATTCATTCCACTGTCAGCCTGACAAATGCCTAACTGCTCCCCTGCCAACCTGATTGCCCCTAACTGCCCACCTCAGCCAGCCTGGTCACCCCAAACTGCACTCCCCTCCTGGCTTGTTTGACCCCAATTGCCCTACCCTGCTGGCCCAATTGCCCCTAACTTCCCTCTCCTGCTAGCCTGGTCACATAACTGTCCTCTCTTATAGGCCTGGTTCCCACCAACTGCCCTCCCCTGCAGGGATGTTCACCCTGAACTGCCCCTCCCCTACAGGACCCTCCCAACTATCCTTCCCTGCTGGCCTGATTGCCCCCAACTACCTTCCCTTTCAGGCCTGGTCATCCCCAACTGCCCTCCCCTGCAGGGCTGATCCTCGCATTTTCCCTCCCTGCAGACCTGGTTACCCCCAACTGCCCTCCCCTGCAGGCCTGATTGCCCCCAACTGCCCTCCTTTTCAGGCCTGGTCCCTCCCAACTGTCCTCCCTGCTGGGCTGATCACCCAAAACTGCCCTCCCCTGCAGGCCATCTTGTGGTGACTATCTTGTGTCCACATGGGTGTGGCCATCTTATGTGTTCAAGTGATGGTCAATTTACATATTACCTATTTATTAATAGGTTCTTAGAATAGTTAAAAGATTACTATGTCAAATTTTCAGGGTTACCACAACAAAATACTACAGCTGGGTGGCTTCAATAACAGACATTTTTCTCATACTTATAGAGACTAGAAGTCAGGCATCAAGGTATCTGCAGGCTTGTTTCTTTTAAGGTCTCTCTCCTTGGCTTGTAGATTATTGTATTTTCCCTCTGTCTTTGCATGGTCATCCCTCTGAGTCTGTGTCCCACTCTCTTCTTTTTACCAGGATACTGCTCATATTTTATTAGGGTTCACCTTCATGACCTCAATTTAAGTTTGCCTCATTAAAGACCCAACATCCACATAGTCAAATTATGAAGTACTAAGGGTCCACACTTCAATACTGAGTTTGAGAACACAATTTATACCATGATAATTATCATATAAAATTGCTGAAACATACTTCTGAGATCAATAATTGTAAGTTTTATATCAGGAAGCTGGGCAGAGTCAAATTTATGACTGATGAAATACAAATTCCAAATATTATTTTCAGTCTTTGCATTGGTGCTTTCTTTCTATTGCAATCCTTTTCTACAGATACTTGCATGGCTTACTCACTTTCTCCTCTAAGCCTTAATGACTGTCATATTCCAGTGAGACACCCCTAATTTATATGTGGACACTGCTCCAAAATCTCTGGATCACAGTTTTCCTCTTCTAGTGTTCTCCAAACACTTGTTGCCTATTAAATATCTTACATTTTACTTATTTTTTCTTACAATCAATTAAACTTAAGTTCTGTGATCATAGGAATTTTTGTCCAATATATTTACTATAATATTCCTAAAATCTGGCCATATAATAGGAGAGCAGTAAACGTTGGTTGAATTAATATAAAGTAGTACCATAAATGCCATTTAACCTATTAAATAAAAACAAATAGTAATTTATTCTCTCTATTAGAGTCTCCTAAATATTAGCACTATTCAGACATCTTAGTATCAATATGATATATTTGGAGGTATAAATGCATCTAAGCTTAGTATTTTTAGATTTCTTTAACAAACCAAGGAAACTCTTGCCAACATGGTGCTAAAAGTTTCAAGTGCAGTCACTTCAAACAGATACTGATTTAAATCATTTCTTCAAGTATATTAAGGTCAAGCTACTTGATGAACAATAGTGCCATTCTAAGTTATTAAGCAGATAATAGACTGAAAAATAAAAAAGAATAAATATATATATATACTCACACATACAGTGGTACCTCAAGATACGAGTACCCTAATATACAAGATTTTTGAGATATGAGCCATCGAGCGAGCGATTTTTGCTTTGAAATACAAGCAACATTTGAGATAGGAGTAATCGCGCGGATTGGCCGGCTGCACACGACCCACCAGTTTACCGAGACTCGAGCATCTCATAGTTTCCCACGCCTCAAGGTTACGGAATGAATTAAACTCCAGCATGGGGGTTAGTCAGACCAAACAGTAGGCTGCATGGGGCACCAGACCTGCAGGGTGGGCAGTTGGGAGTGACCATCCCAGCGGGGGGGCAGTTAGGGGTGATCAGGCAGACAGGCTAGCAGTTAGGAGCCAGTGGTCCAGGATTGTGAGAGGGATGGCCAATTGCTAGGCTAAACCAACAAGTGTCCCAGATTGGAGAGGGCGCAGGCTGAGCTGAGAGGACCCTCCCACATGCCATGCATAGATTTTGTGCACTGGGTCTCTAGTATAATATAAATCTAATAAGGTAAAAATGGCACTATAGAAATTTTGACATAGTGAACATTTTTATTTTCTGAGCTGTTTAGAGGGATTAGATCTTTTGATTTGGACAAAAAGTACTGGAAAAATGAGACCTTGAGATTGGTCTATGCATCACTTTTAAGAATAATCAATATAGCATTCTAATACTCACTGAATGTATATTCTTATACCAACAAAGCCACAGAATACAGGTAGAATAGCCATATCAAACTCTTTACAGCTTAATTAGATATGAGAATGTGCACTGTACATAAATTCATGAGGATAGACAAGGAAGAGAAAAAGTATGAAGCTCTGTTGTCAAATGGTGTATGTATGATCTATTCTGTTAAGTTTTTCCAGGAAAGATGATATTATTGGTCAAATGATGTTTGTAGATTATAAGTACCTTCAAATTCTTATTTTCTTTTCTATTTTTCTTTTAATAATGAGAGTGGAAATATATTCATTCAAGCAAAATATTAGCCCTCATAATTTTTTTTTTGTAGGTTTGTTTTTCTTTTTGGCATATAAATTGTAATTCTAGTTATGCCCATGAAAAAGAATTCAAGCAGGCTGGTTGAACATTTAGCACCCTGATGACAAATGGTGTTTTAGGTACAGCATTTCAGTTTTGGTGAGGTGGATAGAAATGTTATAAATCAAATTATTTGTATGCTTTTCATTTTTGATAAAACCTGTTCAGGAAGGACACAGGAAAACATATTTTATGAGGAAAAAAGCCTAGATAAAAATCCTAGTCATATAACTCACTGCAGTTTAGAGTTTACTATTGCTATTAATGGGCATTTTGTATGAGATGGTATATTGAGATAGTATTAGACTGGTAACTAGACGAGAAGGATTTATGAAATCAGCTAAGAAGAAATAAAACTGAGGTTACATGGAGACCTATAAGTCAGAGATATTGAAGAGTAGATAGCAGTAGCTTTAAAAATATATCAAGATTAACAACTCATATTCTGGAATTGAATGAATCAATCCAGCTGATCTATAACTGTCAGAATATTCAAGAGACTATTCTAAGTGATAGGTCAGAACAAACCATTCAAAATATATCATTGTATTTGTCTAATGAAAATAATAATAATAATTATATATATGTGTGTGTGTGTATGTGTGTGTGTGTGTGTGTGTGTGTGTGTGTGTATTTAAAAGCTAGTGTTCATAATGACTAGAGTGACTGTCACTGTGATGCCCACTCTGGCCAGCAAAATGGCCTGATCAGGGGAAAGGGCCAGTTGGCCAACCTCCTGTGGCCCCTCCCCCTGGCTGGCCCTGCCCCCTAGGTGCCTCCACCACCCTGATTGGCCTACAGCCCCTCTCCCTGGCCAGCCTCACCCCTGATCACACCACCCACCTAATAGGGGGCGGGGCCAGGTGGTCAACTTTCTGCAGCCCCTCCCCCTGGCCCACCCCACCCCAGATCAAACCTCACCCAGATCAGGGGCAGGGCCAACCACCCATGGTTCTTCCCCCAGGCCACTGGCCCCTAGTCAGCACCCCATCCATTTGGGGGCAGAGCTGGCTGGCTCACCACCCACAGCCCTTCCCCATAGCCAACCCTACCCCCAATCAGCCCCCAACTCCAATGGGCTAGCCAACCTCCCACTATCTCCTCCTCTGGACAGGCCCAGCCCTGATCGCCCAGGCCAGGCAGACCCTACCCATGGAAAAATTAGTGTACTGGGCCTCTAGTATAATATAATCTAGTTAAATAATTTCAATGAAAAGGCTAGAAAATTCAGAGTAACTGCAAAGGATAACAATAATAAAAAGATAGCAATCATTCCAATTTTAAAGAAAGTTTAATATCCATTTATATTAGTAAGTAATTATGAAGAGTTAGAGAGCTGAGGTCAAATGATTCAAAGATTGTTTATAGCAGTCACCACATATTTCATCTTCCTGCCCCTTCTATCTACTAAATTGATTTTACATAAAGTATAGCTTTAATTATGTTATCTATCATTGGTATTACTGCTATTCAGCATCATTTAATAACACCACATAAATAAATAAATCACAAGTACTTTGGCAGGGCATTGAAAGCTGACAACACATGTCTCTGAATCACTTATTACTCCTCAGTAAGACTTCTTACATTCAGTAGATAGGTTAAAGCTGCTATGCTCATTATAGCCTCTTGGTTTTCTTAGCCTTTAATCTTCTCTTGAACAGACTTACTAGTAGTTTGCACTCCCCACACTTCACCCCCACTGCCTCATTTCTCTTCATTTCAACTCAAGTCCTGCCTCCTCTCTAATGACTTCCCTAGTTACTAAAACTCATTAGTAAAATCTTATCTCCTATAATTGAATGAAAAAAGTTTGAATAGTAATGGTTCCTATGCTTATAAGCAACAATGACAAAGTGGATATATTGCCAGAGTGTGAGGAATGTGATCAATAATGATAAAGTTTTATTCAGACTAAAAACACTAAGTTGGCAACAGTATGTTTTATACTAAAAAAAAATACTGGTCTAGATATTTAATCAATGATTTGATTAACATGGGGGTTTATAAAAGCCTATATCTTAAAATTTTTATTTTAATATAAAGTATAAAATGCACATCCCTTCACCAAAAATTTTTAAAGCAGGATCAAAATTTTAATTTAAATGTTTAAATTTAAACATTGTTTTCCTTGCATCCTATCTAATAAAGAGAAAATATGCTAATAGACCCTCATGCCATCACAAAGATGGTGGCACCCACAATCAATAAGGAGGGAATATGCTAATTGACTTCCTTGCCCTCAAAGATAGTGGTGTTCAGTCCCCATAGCCCCATCAGGGTGCCTGCCTCTGGAGATCCCTAGTCCCCTCAGTCACCCAGCCACCTAGAGAAGTCCCAAGGTGCAGGCAAGCCTTGGATGGTGGCTGCCCAGCCACCCAGGGCTGGCTGAGGTTTGTGCTGCTGGTAGTTGCAGCAGCAGAGATGTGATGGGGCATTGCCTTCCCCTAATCACCAGGTTGCCTCCTGCCCCTGAGGGCTCTCAGACTGTGAGAAGGATCAAGACAGGCTGAGCAGCCCCCACTCCAATGCATAAATTTTAGTGCACCAGGCCTCTAGTAAACTATAATTTAATGTATGAACTTCATCTTCAGTTTCTTCAAAGCAACATGGAATTTAAGGCAGTTGCTAAGCGAGGTGATATAAAATATCTCCAGATTTTTCTGATTTTCTCCCAAACTTTTGCAATTTCTGCCTATATATCATTCAGCAGATTTCCCTCCTCTCAACTTCATCAAATCTATCCTAATCATTCAAGTTCATTTTTATACAAGCGTCAACACTTCATCTGCCATACTCATATTTCATCTGATCAGGCATACTTACAAATTATAATTGTAATGATAATGTTAACTGGAATAAATAAATTTAGAAATGAACACAAATGCTTCTTGGTAAAAATTCAACTCAAATGGTAAAAACACACAGGCTTTTGAACCAGGATTTCAGTGTGCAATGGGCAATCATCTGCATGTTCTACAGAGTTGATTAACTAAAGGTCAGTTAATTTTTTTTATTATTATTGAAAGGCAAATACTCAACAAATACGAGCTGAGCAATTATAAGCTGAACACTGTGACTGTAGGTCAGCAGTTGTCAGAGAGAAGGACATGTGAAAGGTGAAGGTACTGGGATGAGTGAATCTGTGTGTCAACTCAAAGATATTATTTTTTCCTGAGAGTAAAACATAGTCCCTGATTTCAAGGTCTAGTTTGAAGCTAAGGGAATTGTTTCAAAAACCTTGCTTACTCAGAACACTGTTACTCTGGTTTGTTCCTGTTGTTTTCCAATCTGGTGCTTCTTACCAATGCTGTCTCCCTTTTCTCATTTCTGCTACCTGCCCTAATTGGGTCTACCCACAGTAAGGGCAATGATAGTAATCTAAGATTTGAATTATTACAATGATTCTGTTCCTAAAACAAGTTATACAGACATGGGGACAATAACCCAGCTCAAAGGTTTCTCAAGGGCTAATAAACAATACAGGAGAGACAACACAGGCTTAAAAGCACAGGATTAGTTACCTACATGAATTTAATAAAGCAAAAAGAAAATATATAGTTTAAGGTGATGTGAATACCCATATTATCTTTGGGTATTTAAGTTAATCTTTGTGCATATTTCTCAAGTTATTCAATTTACTATAAAACTTTCCCAAACTTCTTTAGGACCTTCTCTCAGGGTGGAAGTAGCTGCTAGACTCTCTCTCTAATTGTATTTTACTTCCTGTGTGAGTGTGTGTTTCCTATTTTACTCATCATGTTACCTTTGGCATGAGGAGGGAGCCTCAACATGTTAACAACTGGTACTTCTTATTCTATTCTGCCTTAATTGACCATCTACTCCATGAATCTAGCCTAAGTGTATCAAATAATATTTGTAGTCACTTTGTCTAATTTCCACAAGATGTCAGATATCTGTGAATTCACTGACTTTATATTTCTGTTTTTACTAATGTGATGGTTAATTCTATGGGTCAACTTGACTATGCCAAAGGATTCTCAGATACGTAGTCAAGCATTATTCTGGGTGTTTCTATGAGGGTGTTTTTTAAGGAGTTTAACATTAAAATAGGTAGACTGAGTAAAGCATACTTTCCTCTTTGATGCTAATGGGCCACATTCAATCAATTGAAGTCAGTCCTAAGAGAATAAAAAGCTGTTCCTTCCCCAAAGTAAGGAAGATTCTTCCTTGCCTAATGGTTTTGAACTAGGATGTTGGCTTTTGTCCTGCCTTAGGACTTGAAATGAAATATCAACTCTTCCTGGGTCTTAAGATTGTGAGCCTTCAGATTGTAAGTATACCACCATCTGTTCTTCCAGGCTTCCCAACTTGGCAACTCATATTGCAGATCTTGGGACTTATCAGCCTCTATAACTCTCTCTCTCTCTCTCTCTCTCTCTCTCTCCCTCCCTCCC
>PVJN01029906.1:0-26051 GCA_004026805.1 Lasiurus borealis
TTTTTTTTTTTTTTTTTTTTTTTTTTTTTTTTTTTTTTTTTTTTTTTTTTTTTTTTTTTTGGTCTGGGAAGCATTTTACTTCACCATCTATTTTGAATTATATATAGCCTTGCTGGATATACTAATCTTAGTTTTAGATCCTTGCTTTCCATTACCTTAAGTACTTCATACCATTCCCTCTGTTTTTCTAATATTGTTACATTTCATGTTATCACACAAATCCCTTAATCTGTCCTCCTGCTTTTCATTTTTTTCTGTTGTATTTTTTTCTTTTTGGTTCTCTGAGTGATTTTATCAATCCTATCTTCTAATTCACTGATTTGATCCTGAGCTTCCCCTAATCTGCTGAGTATTCCTTCCAATGTGTTCTTTATTTGTGTTATATCATTTTTACTTTTAACTACTCTTTTTTCATAGTTACTGTATCTTTTTTCATGCTGTTGAGCATCTTTACCATCATGACTCTAAACTCTTCTTCAGATTAATTTCTTATTTATTCTTCCAGAGAATTCTCTTGTTCTTTTATTTGGGGTTGTTAATTCGCCTCCTTATTTTGGCTATTTGTTTGGGTTTGTGACTATGTATTAGGTAGATCCCCAACGTCTCTCGATCTCTAATGCAGGATAGTGTCAAACGCTTTTTCTGACTAATTAAATCAGGCAAAGACTCCGAACCTCCAGAGATTTTCTCTGCCTACAAACTGATAGGATTCTGACTTAAATGGCCCCAAGTAAATATCTTCAGGTCTGGTGAAAGATTTTTTTTTTCCAATAGGGTGGGCAGTTGCTTCTGCCTGGAGGCTAATTTTTATTTTTAATTTCTTAAGTGGCTTCAGGGAAAGGAATTTTCCAATAGGTAGGAGCAACTTCCTTCCCCTGATACAAGGCAAATGTCTGTATGGGAAAGATGTCCTCCAGTGCATAAGGGAATGAATGATTCAGCACAGGAAACTGGAGGTGCCTGCCTTCTGAGTTCTAACCCCCCAAGTCCTCAGTCCTGATTTCAGCTTTTGTCCACTCTGCCCTTGCTCTGCCACAGCCTAAGGTGAGCGGCTCCTCAGGGAATTTTGAGCATTGGCCCTTTAAGAGAATACCTGAATATTTTCACTCATCACTCTCTGGCAGATGGCAGCCCCTCTGCATTTCACAGCAAGATGTTATGTGGGTACCCTTCTCAGTTCTTGTGCTTTCTGATGGGGGGCCCACATTGGGCATTAGATCTCAGAGTTCTCAGTGATGACCTCCCACAGCTGAGATATCTCTCTAGAACTTCATCTGCTATCTCTGGGTGCCTGGCCAGCCCTTTCGTGTCTCCACCTCTCCTTACAATCTCTATAAATAGATTGGTCTTTGGATATCAGGCTCTCTACTTCTAGTCTTCCATTGATTATTCAGAAAGTTTTTCTGTATTTTAGTTGTAATTCCAGTTTGTTCCTGGGAACAAGTCCATGCAACATCCACTCACTCTGTCAACCAATAAATTTCAAAAAGCAGAAAAAATTAAGTTGTTATAAGTGAGAGTATTAGTAGAAGTTTATTGTATATACTCTAGAATCCCAACTCTATTACCAAGAATGTATGTCCTTGGATAGGTTACTTAGTTATATGGTGATCCCTGTCTCTTTTTCCATTTGTAAAGTAGACATGATAATAAAACTTCCTTCAGTACGATTATTTTGAGAATTAAATGAGTTAATATTTTAAATGTATGATTCATATCTATTATTCATATATTTAATCTCTTCTCAACCTAAATACACCATAATTTATAATATAAAAATGTCATTATCTAATGTGATCTAATTTTTTTCTAATTATTTATTATAAAAGTAATTTATAGCAAAAAATAAATTCAGAGCAACTCCAAGTAAAGTTAAAATAATCCATCCACAATTTCATGCTAAAGATAATTAGTATAGAACATCTTTGTCTTATTTACTATTTTTATGCACATATTACATATTTTAGATAATTTATTATATATAATTTTGTCCTTTTTATACTTAATATCATATCAAAGACATTTTATGATGTTTTAAATATCTTTTATCTCTTAAAAAGTAATATTTTAATGAAAATATAACTTTCATAATAAGAATGCATCATGATTTACTTGATCATTTCTCTTTGGAAACATAAATTTTTTTCCAGTGTATTACATGTAATAAAAGTTTAATGTCTATATCTTAATCCAGATACCAAATTCTATTACTAGAGTAGATTATGAGTCAAATATATTATCCAAGTGTTCTTTCCTGAATATTTTAGTTAAAAGTGTACTTTTTACTGAGGTAGTTTTTACTATTACTGTTCATCTAGTCTACAAATGTAGTGGAAAATCTTAGATTTTCTAAGAGAAAAGTCAACTTTGAGAAGGACACTGGTAAAAATGACAAAGCAGTTTCAAATGTGATTAGTTCCTGATTTCCAAGCAAAATGGTGGGTAGGTACATTCAGGAGTCACCTCTTCCCACAACCATATCAAAATTACAACTAAGCTACAAAACAACTATCGTTCAGAACCACCTGAAATCTGGTGGAATATAGTCCTACAACTAGGAAATTAAAGAAGAAACCACTTTGAGACTGATAGGAGGGGCAGAGACACTGAACAGACTCCTTCCACTTGTGGCACATAAAAATTGGGAGGGATATCTTGGCTGTGGAGGTCTCCTCTGAGAAGTGAGGAGTTTCAGCCTTATGCCAGTGCCCCCTGCCCATCATTCAAGTGATAGGAAGAAATATCCCCATAACTCCTGGCTATAAAAACCAATGTGATTGTGGCTGAATGATACAGAGGGCGGCTGGAGTCCAGGGGCGTTCTTAAAGGATCCATACTTGGACTCACTCACTCTGAGTTCCACAGGGGCAATTTAAAAGCATAGGGACATACAGGAGGAAATGAATTATATGCCATCAGGGCAAAGGATGGTGGGCAGCTTTCTCTCAAACAGAAGTTCTGACAGAAGCCTTTGTTCCTTTGATGAGCCCTCTCTCCACAGAGCCTTCAGGAAGGTGGCAAATCTGAGACTCCTGACTCACACTGTTTACCTTATCCTAATGATTCCATGAGGCCCTGTCCTACCCAAATATCAGGCCCACTTGAGCTATTTTCAGTGGCTTTACTCTACAAGAAGGCAGTAAGTGGCTCATGTTCCATATTTTCCAAAAATTTCTCAAACAATCAGCACCCAACATTAATATCCCCTGTACATCTTGCTAAGTATCCACAGACCTGGCATTAGTTGCAGCTGGCATTGGTTCCAGTTTGGCCTTGTCTGGGCACCTCTAAACCCAGCATAAGCAGCACCTATTTGCAGATTCTTTGTATCCCATGTTGAGTGGCCCCAGATAGAACATAGGTGATGGCTGACCTTGACCTGCATCACCTGGGAATGCCCAAAGTAAGCACACTCAGTGGACAATTTCAGTCCACTTTGAAGCATCACTGCCAAACTAGCTCCATAAATGAAATACTGAAGGGGTGGACTCAGTGGTCATTAGAGTCCACTGAAGTAAGTCCTATTCTATGGGGTATGCCCCTGTGTATCTGATCCTCCACAGCAGTTGGAGGTTAAAGTTTGGTCCTTGCAGCTGATAGCCTATGGGTAAATCCCTCCCACTGACATGTCAACAGTAATCAAAGATCAATAACAAAAAGAAGGTGCACACAGTCCACAAGGAGGGAACAACTGAGTGCCCAGCTTGGGTAATCTGGGAGGCTATGCCACTGAACTTAACAGAACACAAAGCACTACCGAGCTTGGGAGATATAGCAGCTTTATTTACTACATAGAAACAAACACAGGGAGGCTGCAAAAATGAGAAGACAAAAAACATGTTGCAAATGAAAGAACAGAACAAAAAAAGAACTAAACAATATTGTGACAAGTAATCTCCTAGATGCAGAGTTCAAAACTCTGGTTATAAGGATTCTCAATGAACCTAGTGAGAACTTCAACAGCATAAAAAAGGACAAGTCATAAATGAAGCATAAAGCAACTAAAATAAAAAAAAATAACTTTCAAGGAATCAACAAAAGTAGAGTAAATGAAGCTGAGAATCAAATCAATGATTTTACCTATATGGAAGCAAAAAATATCCAATCAGAACAGCAAAAAGAAGAAAGAATACAAAAACATGAGCATAGTGCAATAAGCTCTAGGACAACTTCATGCATCCCAACATATGCATCATGGTTGCAGAAGGAGAAGCGAGAGAACAAGATATTGAAAACCTATTTGAAAAATAGAAAATTTATCTAAATTGTTAAAGGAAATAAACAGGCAAATCCAAGAAATGCAGAGAGTTCCAAATAAATGAACCCAAAGTTAATGACAAAGAGAGAATCTTAAAGACAGCTAGAGAAAAAAAGTTAGTTACGTATAAGGAAGTTCCAATAAGACTGTTATCTGATTCCTCAACAGAAACCTTGAAAGCCAGAAGACAGTGGCAAGAAATATTAAAATTTATGAAAAGCAAGGATTTACAACCAAGATTGCTCCACCCAGCAATGCTATCATTTAGAATCAAAGGACAGATAAAAGGTTTCCCAGAGAAGAACAAGCTAAAGGAGTGCATCACCACTAAACAAGTATCATATGAAATGGTAAAAGATATTGAAGAAAAAAAATAATCAGAAATATGAATAATAAAATGGTAATGAATAAGTATCTATCAACAATTGAAAAGATAACATAAATGAAAAAGCAGATAGAAACATACTTATATATATAGAGAATATTTTGAGTTGAAAGATCAGAGAGGGGTTGAGGGATAGGTGAAAAAAGTGAAGGAATTAAGAAGTACTACTTGGGCCAAAACCGGTTTGGCTTAGTGGATAGAGCTTCAGCCTGTGGACTAAAAGATCCCAGGTTTGATTCTGGTCAAGGTCATGTACTTTGGTTGCGGGAACACGCCCAGTAGGGGCATGCAGGAAACAGCTAATAGATGTTTCTCTCTCATTGATGTTTCTAACTTTTTATCCTTCTCCTTTCCTCTCTGTAAAAAATCAATAAAATATATTTAAAAAAAGAAAGAAGTACAACTTGGTTGTTACAGAGCAGTCATGGTGATATAAAGTCAATAATCTACAACCTAATAAAAGATAAACATGCAAACTGACCATCACTCTACTATGCCCAACATCCAATCAGGAGTTAGTATGCAAATTAACCCAACAAAGATGGCCATGATCATGAAGCTAGAGTGAGCAGGAGGCCTGAGTTGCCCTGGTAATGGAGGAAGCCAAGATTCCTACCTTCCTGGCCTCTGATGAAGGAGGGGCTGGGAACCTGGGTTGACAGGGGCATAGCTAGCCTGAAAATGGTCCTCAGCGCTTTACCCAGGTTGGCCACATCCCTATAGGGTGAGGATCCCTGCTGGGGACTTAGCAAGCCTGCAAACAGCCATCAGCCCCTGACCCAGGCTGGTCAGACACTCCAGTGGGGACTTCCACCCTGAAGGGGTGGTGGCCAGCATGAAAAAAGTCCTCTGCCCCTCAACCAGATTGGCCACACACCCCCAGCAGGGACTCTCACCAAATGGGGGTATAGCCAGCCTGAAAACCACCACAGGCCCTTCACCCAGGCTGCCCCATATGCCAAAGGAAACCCCACCCTGATCTGGGACACACTTCAGGGCATACCAGGGCACCCCACCTCTGCACCAGGCCTCCATCTGTATAATAAAAGGATAATATGTGATTGGCAGCAGAATAGATGGACATGTCCCAAGCCTTGTTCCTGAGCAGACAGAGAGTACAGCTGAGAGTCTCACTGGGAGAGTTTGTTGGGGAGCTAAGGGACAGCTATACCAGGAGAAGGTGGGGGACTGCCTTACTGGGCTCCCCTGTCCAGGCAGCCCCCACTGCTGCTGGGTTTTTCTCCTGGAAACACCAGCTCGGACGCAGAGAACACATCATGTTGAAGGGGAAAGTGAATGTTTACAGAAGCCTGAAAATATACAGCTGCAGCACCTACTTAACAGCTGGGAGCCCCAGAACACCTCTCCCCAATTGGTGCAAACACTGGGACTCAGAGGAGCTGTACACTCCACAAGTAAAGGTCAGATTTTGCCTGTTGATAAGCCTTTAAATCAGTGGTTTTCAACTTTCCTAGTGCCACAATCCTTTAATACAGCTCCTCATGTGGTGGTGACTCCCAACCATAAAATTATTTTCATTGCTACTTCATAACCGTAATTTTGCTACTGTCATGAACTGTAATGTAAATATCTGATACGCAGGATGTATTTTCATTGTTACAAATTGAACATAATTAAAGCATAGTGATTAATCACAAAAACAATATGTAATTATATATTGTGAAATATTTATTTCTAATTACAAATAAATGAAATTTTGTCTTGAATTATGGTGTAGCATGGGTAACAGTCTTAATATAACAACAGTAAACTATATTGCTACACTTTGCTACACCAAGGAGCAGTCTGTTAGTTCCTAAGACCATGGGAAATATGTGTTTTTCAATAGTCTTAGGCGACCCCTGTGAAGGGTTGTTCGACCCCCAAAGGGGTCGCGACCCACAGGTTGAGAACTAC
Source organism: Lasiurus borealis (assembly GCA_004026805.1). Taxonomy (NCBI): domain Eukaryota; kingdom Metazoa; phylum Chordata; class Mammalia; order Chiroptera; family Vespertilionidae; genus Lasiurus; species Lasiurus borealis. The sequence goes on from PVJN01029906.1 coordinate 6,561, forward strand.
AGGAGAGACAGAACTACATAATCAGACAACCAGAAAAGAGAGACCATAGGGAGACAAAGAAACAGCCCACATATAAAAGAAAAGCAGGCATCACCAGAAAAGGAAGTAAATGAAATGGAGGCAAGAAACCTATCAGAGAAAGAATAAATGGTCATAAGGTGGCTGAAAAGAATGGAAGGCAAATTCAACAATATGAGGAAACGAAGAAGAACCAAGAAGACATGAAAAAATTACATTGCTGCTGCAAATAATTCGATAGAAAGCATCAAAGTAGACTAGAAGAAGCAGAGGACTGCATCAGTGAGCTAGAAGACAAGATAGAAAAAAATACCCAAGTACAGCAGCTTCTAGAAAAATAATTAAAAAGCAGGAGGAGAGCCTAAAAGAACTTTGGGACATCATGAAACAAAATAACAACTGCATAATAGGAGTTCCAGAGAAGAGGAAACAGAGCAAGGATTAGAAAACCTGTTTGAAGAAATAAGGATAGAAAACTTCCTTGATATAGGAAATGAAAAACCCACACAAATCCAAGAAGCTCACAGAGTCCCAACCAAAATGAACCCCAAAAACCCGACACCAAGGCACATTATAATTAAATTGGCAAACATCAATGACAAAGGAAGAATCTTAAAAGCAGCCAGAGAGAGACAGAAAGTTACCTTCAAAAGATCCCCTATCAGACTAGTGACTGATTTCTTAACAGAAACTCATCAGGCCAGAAGGAAATGGAATGAAATATATGAAGTCATGCAAAGGAAGGGTCTGAATCCAAGAATACTGTACCCAGCAAGGCTATCAATCAAAATTGAAGGTGAAATCAGAGCTTCAGAGACAAAAAAGGACTAAGGAAATTTATTCCCATTTAAAAATCTGCTAATCTTTCTTTTATTTCTGCTTTCTAGTAATTTGTCTTTTTACAAATTTATTTCTCATGATTAAAGTAATGAAACAAAAATATTTTGAACAGAAATAGGCTACATTTTTAAAAGAGAAATTTTGTATTCTTGGTGAAATATCATTATAGTAAAACATGATTTGAAGAATAAAGGTTTTAAAAAAGATATCTTAAATACGGTTAATATAAAAATTGGCTTAATTTCTAATTTTTTTATCTTCTACATTAATAAAAGAGAAACATGCAAATTGACCGTACCTCCACTACACCCACAAGCCACTCTCACAAGCCAATCAAGAGTGAGAATACAAGTTAATCCAACCAAGATGGAAGTGGCAATGGAGCGAGCAGGAGGTTTGGGTTTCCCTGGTGATGGAGTGACATATTCAACAAAATAGACTTCAAAATGAAGATCATCATAAGAGACAACAAAGGCCACTACATAATACTAAAGGGATCGATCCAACAAAAGGATATAACCCTGGTAAACATGTATGCACTCAATTTAGCAGCCCCTAAATATATATAAAAAACTTCTAGAGAAATTTAAGGGTGAGATTGACAACAACACAGTCATAGTAGGGGACTTTAATACTCTACTGACTTCACTGGCTAGATCTTCCAGACAAAAACTTAACAAGGAAACAGTGATTCTAAAGAACACATTGGATGAGTTATATTTAATTGCCATTTATAGAATATTTCACTCCCATGTAGAAGAATATACATTCTTCTCAAGTGCACATGGACTATTCACAAAGATAGACCACATTTTAGGACACAAAAGGAGTCTCCACAAGTTCAAGAAGATTGAAATTATATCAAGCATCTTCTCATATCATAGTGGAACAAAATTAGAAATTTACTACAGAAACAACACCTAAAGTATTCAAACACATGAAGGCTAAATAGCCTGTTATTAAACAATTAATGGGTTACCAAATATAGGGTCTTTGCAGGTATAATCAAATTAAGATGAGGTTGTTAGAATGGGTCCTATTCCAATATGACTTATCTATAATAATCTATAATAATAAAATCACAATATGCTAATTAGACTGAAGTGCTGAACAACCTTCAGGATGAAGCTGCAACAGCAGGGGTTGAGGCAGAGGTGGTTAGGCAGGCGAGCAGTTAGGGATGATGTGGCAGGCAGGCAAGTGGTTAAGGGTGATCAGGCAGGCAGACAGGCCAGAAGTTATGAGCCAGCAGTCCCAGATTGGGAGAAGGACATACCCCAAGAGATCCCGAATTTTGAGAGGGTGTAGGCCAGGTTGAAAGACACACCTCCCCCGTCCCATGCATCAATTTTGTGCACTGAGCCTCTAGTATCTTTATGAGAAGAGGAATAAATTACTGAGAGGAGAAAGACACAGAGAGAAGATTGCCATGTGTTAATGGAGGGGGTATCCATAGTGATGCACCTACAAGCCAAGGAATGCCCAGGATTGCTGGCAAGCATCCTAAACCAGAAGCAGCAGGAAAGATTCTCACTTGCAGGCTTCAGAGGGAGTATGGCTCTGCCAATATCTTGGTTTCTGATTTCTAGTCTCCAGAACTGTGTGACAATAAGTTTCTGTGTTAAGTAATCCTCTCAGTTTGGGGCACTTTGTTACAGCAGCCCTTGGATACTAATGCAACTAAAATAAAGGTAAACAATGAAAATAAATGTACCACTATTCAAAGCATGAGAAAAGAGTGTTTTTATACTTTAATGAGGCCCTCGGAAATATTTATGATTTTTCTTTTTGACATAGAATACTACAATGACAGTCAGCTGATTCTGTAAAACAATTATTAGTTTACAAAGCACTTTTTATTACCATGTTTTCTGAGATGCTGAATATTACATGGTAGGTGACATGCAGCAAGTGTTATCACATGTTTTGTTATGTTAGCATAGCCCTGTTGAAATTTTAATATTCTGTTACAGATACATATATTCAGGCCATTTATTCTTTCAGAAACTCTAAATATGTAAGCAAAGGAGCCAGCAACTACATTCTGACAGCTGATTCAGAGCTTGGTATTTGATCTACTATGCCTCAAAGTCTGATGTTCTCTAAGGATGCATTTCATCTTCTTCATTCCTAACAATTGTAAAAAGGTTAACAGATAATGTGTTTATCTAACTGTATTTAAGAAGGTCTGTGTGTCTGAAGAAATTTTCTGATTGATATGTTTGGTATCATGTTTATAAAAAGAAAGCTTTGTTTTCTGTTAGAATATATGAATAAGTAATCAGGTCTAGGATCCTGGTGCTGAATTTTGAATATTACATTTCAACATCTCCCTTATATGTTTATATTACACCTAATACATTTTGCTTTCTAAGTATTCATACCATTTCCTAGCTTTAATGTTTACCAAAATTTTAGGATGCAGCTAAAATAAATATCAAGAGTGACTAGAGGCCCCTAGGACAGCATCATGATCATTGCCACTGTGAGAGGTATTTGTGCAAAAACATTTTCTGTGTCTCCCAACTACAATTTCTTGAGTCTATTAATTTTCATGTGGAGGGTATTTAGAAAGTTGAAATACTTATGAATATTCATTTAACAAAATTTAAACTAATGGAAATTTTTATTTTCTACTTAGAAAGATAATTATTTCTTTGAGATAGTGTGAATATTGTATTCAGCCGAGACTGGTTTGGCTCAGTGGAGAGAGCATCGGCCTGTGGACTGAAAGACCCCAAGTTCGATTCTGGTTGGGGGCATGTACCTTGCTTGCAGGCACATCTCCAGTGTGGGGAGTGCAGGAGGCAGCTGATTGATATCTCTCTCTCTTATCGATGTTTCTGACTTTCTATCTCTCTCCATTCCTCTCTGTAAAAAATCAATAAAATATATTTTTAAAAAAATGTATTCATTTATTGTAGATTCTAGATATAAAAAATGTTATGCAATGCAGATGAAGTGAAAAGGGAAGAAATGAATCTTTGCTTTATTGTTTGAGTTTATGCTGTTAACCATCATCTCCCTGCACCAACACTGTTCACTTCAAATACACACCATGGAATGCTGCAGAAGCTCCTCTGTGGCTGTGTGCAGTACATGAGACAGTACATGTGGCAAAACTTCAGGTGCCTAAACAAGTACTGCAATCAGAAGATTTCTGGATGACTTCCCTGTGAACTAATAAACAATAATCATATTCAGATCAAGAAAGAATGTGATTCAAACTACCTATATTTACATGCTGAGAAAGTACATATTCCATGGAAATTTTATTATAAAAATATTGCCTCTACTTAGATCTATTTATCCTAAGTTGAGGTATACAAAAATAGAATATTGAAACATTGTTATTGGTATACCAGAGGCCCAGTGCAAAAAATTTGTGCATGAGGTTGGGTGTGTCCTTTAGCCCAGCCTACACCCTCTGCAATATGGGACCTCTCGAGGGATGTCCAAGGGTCACTCAGACATCCCTTGACTACTGACTCCCAACTACTTGCCTTCCTGCCATCCTGATCATCCCCTAAACATTCCCCTGCCAACCTGATTGCCACCTAACTTCTCCCCTGCTAGCCCATTTGGCTCTAACTGCCGTCAACTGCTGGTATGGTCACCCCTAACTTCCCTACCTTGCCATCCTGGCCACCCTTAACTGCCCTCCACTGCCAGCCTGGTGGTCCCCAAGTACCTTCTCCTGCAGGCCTGGTTGCCCCAAACTTCCCTCCCTTGCAGGCCTCACTTAAATACCCTCCCCTGCAGGCCTGACCTAAATGACCTCCCCTGCTGGCTTGATCATGCACAATTACCCTCCCTTGCAGGCCTGGTCCCTCCCAACTGCCCTCCACTGCAGGCCTGATGGCCCACAACTGGCCTTCCCTGCCAGCCATCTTGTGATGGATATCTTGTGTCTACATGGGGGCAGCCATCTTTGACCACATTGGGGAGGCCATCTTGTGTGTTGGAGTAACAGTCAATTTGTATTTTATTTATTTATTATATAGGATTACTATTTTGCAGTATATAAAATTGGACTTAAATGAATGACAAAGTTTCCAAGAGTGCACAGTTAGCATTCATTGAGAGACAGAGCCATGTAATGTTGGAGGGCAGAGATAATAGAATCAGATTACCTACATCTAGATTTCTGGATCTCCCTCAGATCAGCTGTGTAGTCTTGGGCAATAATTTCACATATCTGTGCCTAAATTTTTTTTTTAAACAGGGTAAGGACAATTGCTGTCTAATAACTACTTGTGCTAAAGAAATTAATGTATGTAAAGAATACTGAAATTGTATGGCAGATTAGTTAGCACTGCAACTATGGCTTATTATGAAAATATATTCTGGAATCTATCTAAGTATCAGAAAAGAAAATTATAATAATGAGAAAACAAAACAAAATAAAATGAAATTTGTTGGTTCTTTGTTGAATGTTAAAATAGGTTTTGCTTAAAAATGAAATTAGCAGTTATAAAACCAACCAACCCAAGATAAAATATTTCTTTTATTTTTATTTATATTATCCAAACAATACAAGCCAATTTGTTTTAATAAAATTGAGGATTAAGGTCTCTCAAAAGCATTTTCTAAAAATGTATGTCTGTGTCAATTAGTCTTAAAATGTTTACAGGCCTATACAACTTTTTAGATTTTCTTAAAATGATGCAGGATATCAATTATTATAGCCAGTATTTTACAGTCTGGAGAATTTTTTTTTTTCTACATGGGCCTTATAAGCATTTTTTAACAAAGACACACTATTTAGAAAGACTGCTGAGCTTGAGTTATAAATGATAAGTCCCTTTTTCTTTTCACAGCTAGTTCAATGTAATCACTAAGCATGGATATCTTGTGGTAAAGTGTACCTCTCCTCTATGCATATTACTAAGCATTATTGTTGAGAAATATTTGGATTTGTTACTTTGCAGCTGCCAGAAATGTCTTATTATATACTTCTTAAACATAAGTTTGCAAGAACATGAATAAACAAAGTTTTTGATTACAACAGCTATCTTTCTAACAAGGAAATGGCCTGTAACTTAATAAGTTTTCAACTGAAAATATAAAGAGACTAAGTGAAGGAAGACCCATACCAGAGCAGATGTTCTGCTTCTTGGTTTCAAAAAAGTTTACATATCTTAAATTATGTACAGTTTTCAAACATAGATTATTTTTATTCTTGACAGAAAACATTTACTATGTCTTGATATGGGTTCAAATTCTGCTAGAAATTATAATGTAAATATATAGTTCCTGTCCTCAAAATTGCATACGAGACAGGGACTGTATATTGGACCAAATCAAATGGATGCATGAATAGGTAGAAAAACAGACTTGGGATCCACTGTTGTATTGATACATGGTTAATTACTGATGTTTTGTGAATTTATAATACATAAAGGTTTTAGAAGAAATGTAGCATAAAAACAATTGCTTCAAAAAATAAAGAGCACCAAGTAAGGTTAATGCTTCAAGGAAAATTTTCCCAACAAAATTTAAATTAATATGTTTATAAGAAAACATTTTAAAATTAATATAATTATTTAGAGTAAATGAAGAATACAGAAAAAGCCAATTTTGGAAGCAGGCATATAATATATATATATAATATGAAATTGTAATGATTAAAATAAGCTTGTGTGTGTAGCAAATGCATACAGAAATCAATTTGAGAAATAGCTAGAGTAATCAAATTATAAAGATTCTTGTAACATAATACCCTGCAATGTAGTTAATGTTGTTCCTTCATTTTATGGCTGAATTATGTTATACAGAATTATGTAATATAGTATAACATTATATATATAATATTTTCTTTTCTTTTTTTTAATATACTTTATTGATTTTTTACAGAGAGGAAGGGAGAGGGATAGAAAGTCAGAAACATCGATGAGAGACATCGATCAGCTGCCTCCTGCATGCCCCACACTGGAGATGTGCCCCCAAGCAAGATACATGCCCATGACCGGAATCGAACCTGGGACCTTTCAGTCCCCAGGCTGATGCTCTATCCACTGAGCCAAACCGGTCTTGGCTATATAATATTTCTTTATCCATTAATCCATTGATGAACACATTTTTTAAAAATTTCTTGGTTATTGTGAATAACACCTCAATGAACATGGAAGTGGTGATATCTCTTGAAGATGCTGATTTTACTTATTCTAGACTAGTATATATTCCCTGAAGTGGCATTACTGACTCATTGGTAGGTAGTTCTATTTTTAATGTTTTGAGGAAACTCCTTACTGTTTTCCTTAATAACTGCATAAATTTACATTTCAACTCACAGTTCACAAGGATTCAATTTTCTCCATACCCTAAAAAGCACTTGTTATCACTCATCTTTTTAATAATAATCATCCTAGGTCAAATGTAAAGTGATATTTCACTGTGGTTTTGATTTTTATTTTGTTCATGATTAGTGCTGTTGAGCTCTGTTTTATGTAACACTTGGTCACTTACATACCTTCTTTAGAAAAATATTTACTCTGTTCTTTGGGATATTTTTAGCCAGATTATTTGTGTGTATTTTTTTAAAAGTATATTTTATTGATTTTTTTACAGAGAGAAAAGGAGAGGATAGAGAGCCAGAAACAGCAATGAGAGAGAGACAGCGATAAGCTGCCTCCTGCACGCTCCCTACTGGGGATGTGTCCACAACCAAGATTCATGCCCTTGACCAGAATTGAACCTTGGACCTTTCAGTCCCCAGGCCGATGCTCTATCTACTGAGCCAAACAGATTTCGGCAATTTGTGTGTATTTTTGTTTGTTTTTATTTTTGCTATTGAATTGTATGAGTTTCTCATATATTTTAGATATTAACTCCTTTTCAGATATATGGATTACAAATATTTCTTCCATTTCATAGGTTGCTTTCTCATTTTTATTTTATTTATTTATTTGGGGGGGGGGCAAAAGCTTTTTAGTTTATGGATGAACCTGAAAGACATTATGCTAAGTGAATAAGTCAGGCACAGAAAGACAAATACTGTATGATACTGATTACAAATGGACTCTAAAAAAAGTTGGACTAATAGAAACGGAGTGAAATGGTAGTTGATGAAAGCTGGGTGGGAAAATGGGTATGTATTTGTCCAACAGTGCAGACTTTTACTTATAAGATGCCTAAATTCTGAGGATCTAATATGTAATAGATAACTATCTATAGATATAAAATTAGGTGACTAGCCGACTGGCCATAGGTGTGATGCTCACTGATCAACAGGGATCAGATGCTCAATGCATAGACATGGAAACATGGAACAGACTGATAAAACTCAGAGGGTAGGGAGAAAAGTTAGGATGGGATGAGATTAACCAAAGATCTTATATGCATACTAAAGATCCGGTGTGCAGATTCATGTACTCGTGGAGTCCCCCGGCTTGGCCTGTGGGAATTGGGCTGAAATCAGCTCTCTGACATTCCCCGAGAGGTCTGGGTGTGAGATGGCACAGGCCAGGCCAAGGGACCTCACCAGTGCATGAATCCTTGTATCAGGCCACTAGTAGTTAATAGTAGTATATTATATATTTGAAATTTTCTACAAGAGTAGATTTTTAAAAGTTCCCAGCAAAATTTTTTTTATTGTGTTACTTGTATACATATCTCCCGATTGCCCCTCCACCCCCGCTCCCAGGCATACCCCAACAACCCAGTGTCTGTGTTCATTGGTTATGCTTTGGTTGATCTCTTATCTACCCCACCTCTCCTTAAACTTCCTGCTGTAATTTGACAGTCTGTTTGATGCTTTACTAATTCTGTGTCTATACTTTTGTTCATCAGTTTATAATGTTCTTTATTATCCACAAGTGAATGAGATCATGTGGTGTTTCTGCTTTATTGACTGGCTTATTTCACTAAGCATAAGGCTCTCCAGTTCCAACCAGGTTGCTGCAAATGGTAAGAATTCCTTCTTTTTTTATGGCAGCATAGAATTCCATTGTGTAGATGTACCATAGTTTTCTGCTCCACTCATCTGCTGACAGGCACTTAGGTTGTTTTCAAATTATAGCTATTGTAAAATGTGCTATGAACATAGGGGTGCATAAATCCTTTCTGATTGGTGTTTCTAATATCTTAGGATATATTCCTAAAAGTGGGATTCTTGGGTCAGATGGGAGTTCCATTTTTATTTTTTTGAGGAAAACGCCATACTGTTCTCCATAGTGGCTGCACCATTCTGCATTCCCACCAACAGTGCACAAGGGTTCCTTTTTCTCCGCATCATCACCAATACTTGTCCTTTGTTGATTTGTTGATGATTGTCATTCTGACAGGTGTGAGATGGTATTGCGTTGTTCTTTTCATTTGCATCTCTTGAATAATTAGTGACTATGAACATGTTTTTATGTGTCTCTTGGCCTTCCTTCTGTCATCTTTCAAAAAGGTTCTATTTAGGTTTGTTGCCCATTTTTTTATTGGATCATTTATCTTCCTTTTATTAAGTTGTATAAGTTGGCTGAAGATGTTGGAGATTAAACCTTTATCAGTGATAACATTTGCAAATATGTTCTCCCATACAATGGTATTTCTTGTTGTTTTGTTGATGGTTACTTTTGCTGCTCAAAAGCTTTTTATTTTGATGTAGTCCCATTTGTTTATTTTTTCTTTAGCTTCCATTGCCTTTGGAGCAGTATCAGTGAAGAAATTCTTTTGGCATATGTCTGAGATTGTGCTGCCTATGGATTCCTCTAGTATTTTTATGGTTTCCCATGTTATGTTTAAGTCCTGTATCCATTTTGAGTTTATTTTTGTATTTGGTGTAAGTTGGTGGTCCAGTTTCATTTTTTTGCATGAATCTGTCTAATTTTCCCAGCACCATTTATTAAAGGAGGTATGTTCATGCCTCCTTTGTCAATATTAATTGAGCATACTGGTTTGCGTGGATATCTGCATTCTCTATTCTATTCCATTGGACTATATGTCTGTTCTTTTGCCAGTACCAGTCAGTTTTGAGAACAGTTGTTTTATTATATATCTTGAAATCTGGTATTGAGATTACACCTACTTTTTTCTTCTTTTTCAGGATTCCTGTAGCAATTTTCAGTCTCTTTTTTGTTCCAGATGAATTTTTGAAAAATTCTTTCAAGGTCTGTGAAATATGTTGTTGGTATTTTAATGGGAAGTGCATTGAATCTATACAATGCTATGGGTAGTATGGACATTTTTTTAAAAATATATTTTATTGATTTTTTACAGAGAGGAAGGGAAAGGGACAGAAAGTCAGAAATATCGATGAGAGAGAAACATCGATCAGCCACCTCCTGCACACCCCACACTGGAGATGTGCCCGCAAGCAAGGTATATGCCCTCAACTGGAATCGAATCTGGGACCTTTCAGTCCACAGGCCGATGCTCTATCCACTGAGCCAAACCGGTCTCGGCAGTATGGACATTTTAATGATGTTGATTCTCCCAATCCATGAGCATGGTATGCGCTTCCATGTGTTTATATCTTCCTCTATCTCTGTTTTCAGTGTCCTGTAGTTTTCTACATATAGGTCTTTTACCTCCCTAGTTAGGTTTATTCCTAGGTATCTTAATTTTTTTGGTGTGATGGTAAATGGGATTGCTTTTTTAGTCTCTCTTTCTGTAATTTCACTATTAGTGTATAGAAATGCCACAGATTTCTTGGCATTAACTTTGTATCCTGCTACATTGCCAAATTCATTAATTAAGTCAATTAGTTTTGGGATGGCGTCCTTTGTGTTTTTTAATGTACAATATCATGTCATCTGCAAATAAGGACAGCTTTACTTCTTCTTTTCCAATTTGGATGCCTTTTATTTCTTCTTCTTGCGTAATTGAAATGGCTAATACTTCCAATTCTAAGTGGAACAGGAGAGGTGAGCGTGGGCATCCCTGACTTGTTCCTGTTCTTAGGGGAAATGGTTTTAGTTTTTGCCCATTGAGTATGATGTTAGCTGTGGGTTTATCATATATGGCTTTTATGATGTTGAGGTATTCTCCTTCTATTCCTACTTTGCTGAGAGTTTTTATCAAGGAAGAGTGTTGGATATTGTCAAATGCCTTTTCTGCATCGATTGATATAACTAGGTGATTTTTATCCCTCAATTTGTTTATGTGATATATCACGTTTATTGACTTGCGGATATTGTACCAACCCTGCATTCCTGGGATGAATCCTACATGGTCAGGGTGTATGATCTTTCTGATGTACTGCTGGATCCGATTTTCTAGAATTTTGTTGAGTATTTTGGCATCTATGTTCATGAGAGATATTGGCCTATAATTCTTTTTCCTTGTGTTATCTTTATCTGGTTTTGATATTAGAGTGATTCTGGCATCATAGAAGGTGTTTGGAAGTGTCCCTTCTTCTTAAAATTTTTGGAATAGTCGTAAGAGGATAGTTTTTAATTCTTCCTTGAATGTTTGGTAAAACTCTCCTGTGTAGCCATCTGGTCCTGGGCTTTTGTTTGCTGGAGGCTTTCTGATGACTGCTTCAATTTATTCCATAGTTATTGGACTATTGAGATGTTTAGATTCTTCCTGATTGAGTTTTGGAAGGTTATATTTTTCTAGGAATATGTCCATTTTTTGCAGGTTGTTTAATTTGTTGGAATACAGTTGTTCACAGTATTTTTTAATAATCCTTGGTATTTTGGCGGGATCTGTTGTTATTTCTCCTCTTTCATTTCTGATTTTGTTTATTTGGGTCTTCCCTCTTTGCTTATTGGTGAGCCTGGCTAGAGGTCCATCAATCTTGTTTATCTTTTCAAAGAACCAGCTCTTGCTTTTGTTGATCTTTTGAATTGTTTCCTTAGTCTCCATGTTGTTTATCTCTGTTCTGATCTTTACTATTTCCTTCCTTCTGCTTACACTACGCTTTTCTTGTTGCTCTCTTTCTAGCTCTTTGATTTGTAGTGTTAGGAAATTTATTAGCATTGTTTCCTGTTTTTTTCAGTAGGTTTGTAGGGCTATGAACTTCCCTCTCAAGACTGCTTTCATTGAGTCCCATAAATTTTGGATTGTTGTGTTGTCATTGTCATTTGTTGTCATGATGTTTTTTATTTCTTCCTTGATCTCTCTGATAAACCAGTCATTGTTTAATAGCATGCTGTTTAGTCTTCATGTGTTTGATTTATTTCTATTGTTCTTACTATAGTTGATTTCCAGTTTTATGCCACTGTGATGTGAGAAAATGCTTGATATGACTTCTATCTTCTTGAATTTGAAGAGACTCTTCTTATGACCCAACATATGATCTACCTTTGAAAATGACCCATGTGCACTGGAGAAGAATGTATATTCTATGGCTTTGGGGTGAAATGTTCTGAAGATGTCATCTGGTCTAGTGAGTCATTTAGGATTGATGTTTCTTTGCTGATTTTTTTGTTTAGAGGATTTGTCCAGTGGTGACAATGGGGTATTAAAGTCTCCTACTATGATTGTATTGCTGTTAATGTCTCACTTAATATCCTCCAGAAGGTTTTTTATGTATTCAGGTGCTCCTGTATTGGGTGCATATATGTTTACCAGAGATATTTCTTCTTGTTGGATTGTTCCCTTTAGTATGATGAAGTGGCCTTCTTTATCTCTTATTGTGTCCTTCACTTTGAGATCTAATTTGTCAGATATAAGTATAGCAACCCCAGCTTTTTTTTTTTCATTTCCATTTGCCTGAAATATCATCTTCCATCCCTTCATCCTCAATCTGTGTGCATCTCTTTTCCTAAGGTGGGTTTCTTGCAGACAGCAGATATATGGATCATGTTTTCTTATTCAATCGGTTACCCTATGTCTTTTGATGGGAACATTTAATCCGTTTACATTTAAAGTTATTATTGATAAGTACTTATCTGTTGCCATTTTTAGTCCTTACCCCTGAGTTCCTTCTTTGCTTCCTCTTTCTTTTTATTACAGGAGACCCTTTAACATTTCTTGCATTGCTGGTTTGGTGGTAATATATTCTCTTAGTTCTTTTTCGTCTGTGAAGCTTTTGATTTCACCTTCAATTTTGATTGAGAGTCTTGCAGGATACAGTATTCTTGGATTCAGACCCTTCTTTTGCATGACTTTGTATATTTCATTCCATTCCCTTCTGGCCTGGTGAGTTTCTGTGGAGAAGTCAGTAGCTAGTCTTATGGGGTTGCCTTTGTAGGTAACTTTCTGTTTCTCTCTGGCTGCTTTTAAGATTCTTACTTTGTAGTCAGTCTTTGCCAATTTAATTATAATATGCCTTGGTGTCGGTTTGTTGGGGTTCATTTTACTTGGGACTCTGTGAGCTTCTTGGATTTGTGTGGGTTTTTTCTTTCCTATATTGGGGAAATTGTCCATCCTTATTTCTTCAAACACGTTCTCTAATCCTTGTTCAGTTTCCACTCTTTCTGGAACCCCAATTGTGTGGATGTTGTTTTGTTTCATGTTATCCCTAAGTTCCCTTAGGCTCTCCTCTTGCTTTTTAACTTTTTTTTTTTCTAGAAGCTGCTGTACTTGGGTATTTTTTCCTACCATGTCTTTTAGCTCACTGATGCGGTCCTCTGCTTCTCTAGTCTACTTTTGATGCTTTCTATTGAGTTCTTTATAGCAGTGATCTCATTTTTCATTTCTTCTTGTTTATTCTGCACCTTCTCTAGGTTCTTCTGCATTTCTTCTTGCTGCTTCTTCATCTCCTCCTAGGTCTTCTTCATTTCCTCTTGGCTCTTACTCAGGTTGTCGATTTTGTCTTCCATTCTTTTCATCCACCTTATGATCATTTATCTGAACTCTTTCTCTGGCAAGCTTATTTCTGCTTCTATTTTGTTTACTTCCTTTTCTGGTGAAACCTGCTTTTCTGTCTTATGTGGGCTGTTTCTTTTTCTGCCCATGGTCTTTCTTCTCCAGATGTCTGGTTATGTAGTTCTTTCTCCTACATTAATTGAAAGGCACAAACTACAATACAACCAGGTACAGCACACAAGGCACAGAGTAAAAATGTATTCAAGATGTTAATAATCACCAATAAAGTGACCACCAATGAAATACAAACTAGGGTTAAATAGAGAAAGAAGAAGAGGAAAATGAGCCAAAAGGAACAGAAAGGAATGCCAAAATCAAATTGGGAGAGTGAGAAAAGAAAAAATAAATAAATAAATGAACAAAAAATAAATAAAATAAAATAAGAAAATAAAAAGGAGAAGAAGGAGAAGAAAAGTAGAAGAGAAAAAAGTCAGAGAAAAAAGAAAGTGTATAAGAGATAAAAGGGGAACAAACTATAGATGTCAAGAGAAAAGTCCAATAGAACTGTCACTAATCACAATAAAGGCCAGCAACCAGTATCTAGAGCTTAATACAAACTGCAAATGCAACTGGTATCAAGGTAGGTGAGGGAAAAGAGAGGTACAAAACAAAGCAAGCAAAAAGCAAAATCAAACAAGTAGAACAAACTAAAACAATCTCACAAAAAATTTCAAAACATTGTTTTAATCACTTTTCAGGCAAATAGCAACAAAAGGACTTCGAGAAAAAAACAACTTTTTGGCTAGTAAAGACAAGAAGAGAGAGGTTTGTATGGACTTGTAGTAGGGGATTTGAAATTAGATATATAAGTGGGGTGAAATTTTAAGCAGGTAAAAAGAAAGAATAGGGGGAATCTAAAGTTGGAAAAGGGAAAGAGAAACAAGACAACAAAATGGAGAAAGTTAGGAGGAAAGTGTTGGCATAAAGGTGGAGTTGAGTTGGAGTAAAATTATGCTAAAGAAAAGATGAAAATAGAATGTAGAACTCTAACCCTGAAATAAAATAAAGAGAAAACAAAATGACACCTGTTTTTTTCCAAAAAGGTAAAGTACTAGGACTAATTAATAATAATTTAAAACAAAAATGTAATAATTAAAAAGATAAAATCAACCATGGCAGAAAGAAAAAAATAGTCTTTTAATTAAAATTAAAAATTAAAAAAAATTTAAAAAGAGAAAAGAAAGAAAAAAGGAAAAAGAAAAAAAAGAAAGAAAAAATAGAATGGTCCTTCACTTCCACTATTATTCTGCTTGGCACTCCTGTTTCCCAGTAGGGAAGTTATTGCAGTTCCCTGTGTTCCCCTGTTGGTGTTTTTTTGTGTTTTTTTTTTAATATATTTTATTGTTTTTTTACAGAGAGGAAGGAAGAGGGATAGAAAGTCAGAAACATCGATGAGAGAGAGACATAGATCAGCCGCCTCCTGCACGCCCCACACTGGAGATGTGCCTGCAATCAAGGTACATGCCCCCGACTGGAATCAAACCTGGGACCTTTCAGTCCACAGGCCCACGCTCTATCCACTGAGCCAAACCATTCTCGGCTCCCCTGTTGGTGTTTTAATCTTTTTATTCTTTTGTGGTTATGCGAGAGTCAATTTGCTCGTCATCCACTGGGTGGCAGTGTTTCAGAATTGACATCTGAGGCAAAGCACAGGACCTCTCTAGGCTGTGCTCATATCCTGCTACTCTGTGGTTCTCAAAGCCAGTTTTGGGGGATTTTGCAGCCAGGACACTGTAATAACTCCCAGGCTGTCCCTCTGCCCCAGAAAAAAACGAGTCGTTTTCCAGAGCTCCCTCTGTTAACAGCTTGGAGAGTCTGCCCCCACAGTGAGGGATCACACCCTGCCCACCTCCTCGGACCTCTCCAGAGGCAGCTTTCCCTAAGCCCGGCTTCCACAGTGTGTGAGTCTCTGCCCTGAGGGGGTAGGAGACCTCACCCTATCCCAGGGGAAATCCGACCTTTCCATGCACTGTGTGGATCTCCGAATCCACTGCCCGCATGTCCCCGCAGAATGGAGAGCCGTGCTCTGGGTCCCTGCCTGTTTGGTGGGTGCCTCCGCCAACTGCAGCTTTCAGACCTCCGCAGACATCCACCTCCCTCTCATCTCAGGCGAAATCTGACCTTTCCGTGTGCTCGGTGGATCTCTGATTCTGCTCCATGTCTGCGCCGATTGGAGAGCGGAGTTCTGGGTTCCCGGGATCCCGGGTCCCCTGCTGCTCGATTGGTGCCCCAGCCGCAGGTTTCAGACCACAGCAGACATCCACCTCCCTCTGCAAGATGGCTCGGTCTCCACATTCGCATTGGTGGCTCTGGCAGACAAAATCCCCATGGCAGTGGGGCTGCCTGGCCAGGAGAGCCCCGTCCAGCAGTCCCCCACCTTCTCCTGGAGGATAACTGACTCTTAACTTGCCAACAAACTCTCCCAGTGTGACTCTCAGCTGATCTCTCTCTCTGCCCAGCGAAAAAGCTCCAGACGCATCTGTCTACTTTGCCGCCATTTTCTCTCTATGGAACCTTTAGAGTACTCTTTATACAGTATCATGTCATTTACAATAATGACATTTAATTATTTCTTTCTATTGTAGATGCATTTTATTTTTTCTCCTTGCCTGATCCTTGTATATCTTGTACTATGTTAAATAAGAATGATAAAAGCAAACATTAATGTCTGTTCCTTAGAAATGTGTTTATTTTTTCTTATTGAGCATGATGTTGGCTGTGGGTTTGTCATAAATGGCCTTTATTATGTTTCAATATGAACCCTCTATTTCCACTTTGCTGAAAGTTTTTATCAGATGCTGGTGCTAGATATTGTCAAATGGTATTCTGCATCTATGTTCATATGACCATATGATTATCCTTTACTATATTTTATTTGCATGGTGTATCATCTCAATTGATGTTATAACAACATTGCATCCCAGAAATAAAAGCACTTGGTCTTGGTTTATGATCTATTTAATGTATTGTTGGATTTGATTTTGCTAATATTTTGTTGAGAGTTTTTGTATTTAGATATTGGCTTATAAATTTCTTTCTTTTTAGTCTCTCTGTTTGACTTTAGAATTAGGATAATGCTGGCCTTATAATATTATTGTGAAAGTTTTTCCTGTTCTTGGATTTCTTAGATTCGTTTGAGAAGGATAGAATAGGTACTGAGTTTTTGTTTTGTTTTTTTGTAAGAAATATGATTATTCAAATTTATTACCATCAAGATTTATTAATGATGCTGTAGTTTTCTTAACAAATAGAAAATAGACTGTGTACAACAGTGACCATAGATATTAGTTGTTATTTGAGTATTTGATAAGGTCAAACAGTCTAAGACTTGTTTAGCTATGAGATTTTTTCATTATTGCTTCAACTTCAGTAGTTGTAAGCAGTCTATTCAGGTTTGGAGTATTATGTATTTTTAAAAATTATCTATTTCTTCCCAATTGTCCAATTTATTGGCATATAGTTGTTTTTAATAAGTTTATATTCCTTTATATTTCTGTGGTGTTAGCCATTACTTATTTTATTTATTTATGTCTTCTCTCTTTGTTTCTGGAAGAGTCTGGTTAAAGGTTTATCATCTTGATTATCTTTTCAAATAACTAGCTCTTGGGTTCTTTGACCTTTTGTATTGTTGTGTGTTTTTTTTTTAAGACTTCATTTATTTCTACTCTAGTCTTTATTATTTTTTTCCTTTCTGCTCACTTTGGGTTTTGTTTGTTGTTCTCTTACCTGTGTCTTTAAGTGTAAGGTTAGATTGTTTATTTGAGATCTTTCTTGCTTCTTGATATAAGCCTCTATTGGTAGGGATTTCCTCTTAGTGACTCATATGTGTTATGTCATTCTGATTTCATTTTCACTGTCCTCAGGGTAACTTTTGTTTTCTTCCTTCATCTTAATGTTCACCCATTCATTGCTTAGTAACAAGTTATTTAGCCTTAAAGTGTTTGTATGTTTTTATTTTTTTTCTTGTAATTGATTTCTAGTTTCATACTATTATGGTGGAAGAAGATGCTTGATATGATTTTAATCCTTTTTAATTTATTGAGACAGCTTTATGTTCAAATATTTGGAATATCCTAGTGAATGTTTCATGTTGCACTTGAAAAAAAAACAACACATATATTCTGCTGCTTTGGGCAAAATCCTGTGAAAATATCAATTAAACACATCTGGCCCATCGTTTCATTAGAGGGTGTTGCTTCCTTGTTGATTTTTTTTTTTGTCTGAATATCTATCCATTGATGTCAATTGGATGTTAAAACTTCTTATTGTGACTATATTACTGTTAATATCTCCTATGTCCATAAAGATTTCTAAAAGTAGGTGTTCGTATGTTCAGTGCATAAATGATTATGAGTTATATTCTCTTGTTGGATTGATCCATTTATCATTATGAAATGTCCTTCTTTGACTCTTATTATAGCTTTTGGTTAACTATTTTGTCTGATATAAGTATTACTACCCCAGCTTTTCCTTTGCTTCCATTTGCATAAAATGACTTTTATCATTCTTTTATTTTCAGTCTGTGTGTATCTTGCATTCTGAAGTAGATCTCTAATAGATAGTATAAATATGGCTCTTGTTTTTTTTTTGTTTTTTTTTTTTGTTTATTCGTTTTTAATCCATTCAGTTTTACCGTATCTTTTGATTGGAGTATTTAAGCCATTTACATTTAAAATGATCATTGATAGGCACAATAAAACTTCAGTTCTCAAACTTCTCCATACTCAAACAATTTGTCAACCAAGTTATTTATAGGGAAAATAATATGTTTCAGTTGACAAACAAAAATTCATTTCTCGGAGGAGCCAAGATGGCAGCATAGGTAAACACCTACACTGCTGCCTCGCACAACAATTTCAAAATTACAACTAAAAGACAGAACAGCCATCATCCAGAACCACAGGAAAGCTGGCTGAGTGGAAGTTCTACAGCTAGAAGGAAAGAGAGGGGCTCACAGAGAGCAACTGCAAAAAGCTGAGGTATGGAGACTTGCGCGCTGAGAGAGCGGGTGCCCGCGTACCTGGCTGACTTTCTCTGACGGGAGGAAAACGGAGACCCCCAACGGCATTGAACCCCTTATCCTACGACACTAAACCCCAGATCCAGCTGAAACTCATATGGGGGGAGTTTGGACTGTGAAAAGGGAGAAGTGCACAGAAATTTAGGGGAGTCGCAAAAGATAGGAGGTCTGATCATGGTGGCGCGCACGCGCACAAACAGGGTGCCCCCCGTGCCACACTGAGGACAGATTGCTGATTGTGCTGCTGGCTTTTGCAACTGGGCGGGAGACAGACCCTCCCAACTGTGCCACTTCTGAGTCCACTGGGCCCCTGTTTCGGGCGAAACCCTGGAGACCTAGACTCGTGTGGTCCTGGTACGCAGGGGAGCAGGGGAGCTGGAAAGGCAGCGGTCTAGAGGCACTGCGGCGCGCGCACAAGGACCGCTCCAGTGATTACCCAGTCAAGTGAGACTCCGGGGCCGTGGAGGGCGGGGCGACTGGAAGGCAAGGCGGTCCCTTAAGCCCTGAGACTCCACCCATCCCAAGCTCAACAGAGGCTTCTGTGGTCTTGCAAGTAAAAAGTTTCCCCGACATAGTGAAAATGCCAAGACAAGGGAAGGGATCAAAAACAAAAGAAATGGAGGGAAAAAAACGGCTGGATATAGAGTTCAAAACCATGCTTATAAGGTTTTTCAAGAATATGCTAGAAAAGGTGGATAAATTTAGTGAAAGCCTACTAGAGATACAAAAGAGCCAACTAGAGATGCTAGAGATGATGCATAAAATTAGCAAGCCCCAAGAGGAGATGAAAAAGGACCAACTAGAGACACTAACTGAAATAAAAAATATACAGAGTCCTAATAGCAGACTAGAGAAAGGCAAGAATC
>PVJN01029907.1:0-26036 GCA_004026805.1 Lasiurus borealis
AGAGAGAGAGAGAGAGAGAGAGAGAGAGAGAGAGAGAGAGAGAGAGAGAGAGAGAGAGAGAGAGAGAGAGAGGGCTCACGCAGAAAAAGAAAAGGATTTCAGCCACATAAAAGATACGTGACCCCATAAAAGAAACAAATGAGCCCAGGCCAGATGGCTTCGTTGATTGGAGCATCCTTCCATACACCAAAAGGTTGCCGGTTCGATCCCCAGTCAGGGCAGGCACAGGTGGCAACCGATGTCTCTCTCTCTCTCTCTCCTTCGATTTTTCTTTCTCTAAAACCAGTAAGAAAACATATCCTTAGGTAAGGATTAAAACAAACAAACAAAAAATTGAAAACATGGTCAACCTCAGAAATAATCAGAAGGAATGCAAATTAAAACCGGAAACCAGGTTTCCCCCCCCTGGCACTGGACACATTTTATGAAGATGATTAAGCCCCGGTGGCAGAATGTGGGGGCGCAGGGTTCTGTTGGGCATGACTCTGGGGAATAGAAACGACGCCAGTGTTGGGGGTGATATGGCAGTGGGCGGTTAGTGCCCACACATGCAGAAACTCATCTAAGGGAACAATCAGCCCAGATGTCCTTCCAGAAGGCGTTTATTGTGGCCTTGTTCACGACGGTTCAAATATAGGGATAACCCAAACAGCCAGCAACAGGAGCTTGGTTAACTAATGCCATGCCAGGGAGCGGCGTACGGCCATTAAAATGACTACTCGTCTCATTTATTGATGTGGGAAGGTGTTTATGATATGTAATTAATAAAAAGAGGGATTATAAAGTAGAATGCAGCGCACACTATTAATTCCCTCGTTCCTTGATGATGACGTGCTCACCCAAACCGAAGCCAGTCACCACAATCCTGCTCGCCGCGGCCAGTCTGGCCAGTGAGACCCGGAGGGAAATTCGTTGGGGTCACTTCTGGAAGAAAAAGCAGGAGTGGTCCGTTTTGCTGGCCTTGAATACAGACTCAGAGGATGCCGCTGTCTTGGAATCATGAGGAAAATGCCAAGCGTTAACCCTATGACCTGAGAACTCCTGAACCAAAGTCAGCACACACGGGTCTTCTAGCTGCGTGAGAAAACGTAGCCCCTGTTTGTGTAAGCGACTCCCGGCAGAGAGAGAATAGGACCCTATGCGGAGACATAAATACAGAAACTTACAGGGATAGCTCTGGGTGGTGGGATTCTTCTTTATGGGATTTCTACATGTAAACAATAATCAGAAAAATAACTTACTTATATTCAGAAAATAAAAATGATTCGGCTTCTATTTTTTAAAAAATAAAAAAAATATCGGGCGCCAGAAGTAGCTCCCTCCACTCAGGAAGCCTGAGGGAGCCTTTGGCCGCCTGTGGGCAGGCGGGAGCGCAGACTCAGACAGCGATGGAGACGGGGCTTGACTCCTAACAGCGTGTGATTCCAGCCTGAGGAAGGAGGCGGGCAGACATCCCAGGGACACCCAGAAACTCGAGGCTTAGCTGGAAGAGGTGGACCAAGCAAAGTCCCAGGAGCTACCCTGTGAGGCTGGGACTCCCCTCTACAGTCCTCTCCCTCACCCCGACTCCCGCAGCCCGAAGGCTCCACCTCTCCCTCTGGGCTCTGAGGCCGCACGCCCTGACCTTGGCACGGCCCTCAGCTCCCAGGACGTGTGGGGCCTCACACCCTCAGGTCAGGCCTCCAGGCCTTTGCCCTCAGCCTCCCTGCCAAGCTGGTTCTCTGGGCGGATGGCCTGATGACCACCGGGAGGAAGGGCCGTATGGGCACCAGGATGATCTGGGGATGCAGGCCTGAGGCCCTAGGACAGGGGCAGCTGCAGGGTCTGCAGGTGGGGCTGACGGTTGGGCAGCACCTGTATTGGCCGTAAACACAGGTTTAGAACAAGCAACGCTGCCACCTCTTCTCACAACAAACCCGGGATTATCTGCGGGAAAGTGACCCTGGGAACGCGGAGGAGAGGACAAAGGCAGCAGGGAACGGAAGGACGGTGCGACTCCCCACCAGGCCCGGGGCCCCCAGCCTCTGCGCTGAGGGGACGCAGGCGGTCACAGCCAGAATTCTCCCGGTGCCGGTGCCATTCTTAGCCACTGGCAGGTGAATCTGCTGTTCGCCGGTGGCAGTGCACCAGACAGGACGAGAGAAGCATGCCCTGGGAGGAGCGGGGCAGAGGCGACACCAGGACAGGACCCTTTAAGGGGCGGGAGCCTGGGCATCACCGTGGCTCAAGCCAGCGCTCACTCCTGTGAGGAACCCGGGATCGGCTATGTCGCCCCTTCCTGTGCCTTTAGAGCGGGGAGGCCAGTCGGGGCAGCTTGCTGTCCCCAGTGACTCCAGTTTGCTTGCCTCTCTCCCTCTCCTGCCTCCTCTTCCCTGGGCCTCCTTCCTCCCTGAATGATGATGCCCAAGCCATCTGCTCAAGCCTCGGAATAACGGTGCCAGCCAATGCCGCCCACCTCCCCCCAGGGAGCACCTTTGCCTGGCATAGGGGTCCAAACCCTGTCCTTATTCTGTTTTTATTTTTATTTTGTTATTGATTTTAGAGAGGAAGAGAAAGGGAGAGAGAGAGAGAAAAAAAACATCAATGATGAGAATCATTGATTGGCTGCTCCCTGCATGCTCCCTACTAGGGATTGAGCCTGCAACCCAGGCATGTGCCCTTGACCAGAATGGAACCCAGGCCTCTTAAGTCCGCAGGCCGACGCTCTATCCACGGAGCCAAACCGGCTAGGGCAAGACCTGGCCCTTATTCTTTGTGGGCTCTCCTCCCGCCTCAGTTTCCTCCCCCTTATAATGGGCAGCAGCCCTGTCTGCCCACCTCCCAGGGCTGGTGTGAGGCCTGGGAACGCGGTTAAGGAGGCTGTAGCTGGGCAGGGCCCCAGGGCTTCTGGCCCTTCTCCCAAGCTCAGATGGCTGCCTTCCCTGCACCATTAACACCCTGACCAGGAAGTGATGGAAATATTTCGGACAGAGGTGAGGCCTAGCCACCCTGGAAGCTGCCAATGGCACATTCCTCCTGGTCGCCAGCCTCACTTGCCTGGGGCCCTGGGGCTGCTGCCGGATTCTTTCCTTGCACCCGAGACCTCATGGCCCTTGATGCGAATTGGGTGCATGCCCTTGGGGTCTTTGGATCCCAATGTCCAGTGTGGGATACAGTGGGGCGTGTTTGTGTGGAGTGTGGCTGCCATCTGACCCCTGACAGCGCCCGTCCTTCCTCTCCCCGCATGCCTGAGTCTCTCCCGCTGCGTGTGCTCCGAGGACGTGAAGCGCTTTCACCCCTGTCATCTCATTCGGTCCCACATCTCCTCGGAAAGGCCAGGATGACAGTCACCATGTTACTGACGAGTAAACTGAGGCTTAGAGAGGGGCGGGGGCTTGCCCAGAGTCCCACCGTGGGTTTAGCGGCAGAGCTGGGAGGAGAACTGCGCTCTGCATCCCACTCCCAGGTCCTGTCTCATCTGCTGCCCAGGCCCCTCTGTCCTGGGAGCACTTCCCGGAGGAGGCGACTCTGAGGAGGGTTTCAAGGATGTGTAGGAGTTATCAGGGGAAGATGCTGGGAGGCGCACTCAGAAGGGAGTAGTATGTGAGGCGCTTGCACCCGGTCGCCTGGTGGCTGCAGAGGGAGGGGGGCGTCTGGACTGGCCCAAGCAGTGCTACATTTTCAGGGAGTAAATCTGCGGTTCCCCCCTTTGGTCTGCCTCAGCGCCTCCCGGGACCTTATGAGGTGCAGATTCCCGGATTTCAGGCCAGTGGGAGGTTCCTCACCCCGCAGCTGTGATGCAGGGGGTCCCTGGGCCACTCTGGGAGAAACAGCAGGACTGAGGAGGTGGTCAGGGTGGTGGGGTTGGGGGAGAGGTGTGGCTTGAGCCCCAGCAGTAGCCGTAGGAGCTGGACCTTCCCTGGCACCCAGACGGTTAGCGCTCCACCCCTTCCCTTCTCTTAATTTTTATTTTTAATCCTTCCCTGAGGATATTTTTCCATTGCTTTTCAGCGAGAGTTGGAAGGGAGGCAGGGAGGCAGGGAGAGACCCATTTACAGTTGCCTCCGGAAAGTGCCCTGACTGGGGGTGGGGAGCGAACTGCAACCCAGGCATGTGCCCGGGAATCGAATCTGAGACCCTTCAGTGCCTGAGGCCCTGACTACTGAACAGCACTGGCCAGAGTGACCCCCTTCCCTTTTCAATTTTCTCCCCAGCTCCCGTCTCCGGCTCACATGCTGTAAACGTGACCTGTTTGTATGCTTCATTGTGCAAGTGTGAGGGCCAATGAGGACAGGAGTTCGCTTGTTTTAATGTTACCCAGTGTGGAAAGCAGCCCCAGCCCATCAGAGACGGCAATGGGGACTGTCGTTCTGTTGTGCTTATCTTTGTTTTTAGGGCAGAAGAGCTCCGAGTGTGCTCAGAGGCTGGCGGAGGAGGGGATAGCGAGTTTTGGTGTGTATAGATGGACTGTCCCCGGCAGTTCCTGGAGAAAGCTGGGGGGAGGCCGGCCCGCAGCCTGCTGGGCGTCTCCTCCCTCTAGGAGAGAGCAGGTGCCTGGTGGAGAGGCAAAGCCTGAGGCGGGTGCTGTGGCCTCCGCTTTCTCCACGAGTGGCAGGCCACGCGCCCCTGGGAAGAGAGGCTGTGGGTGGGGCGGGTCTGGAGTAAGTCCTGAGTGGGGCCCAGGGAGTGACTCCTAGTGCGGCCGGCGGGGCTGAAGCTGGGGCTCTGCTCCGGCCATGACCCTCTCTTGTTCGGAATCCTCCTGGAGCCTACCCACTGGGCGGGGGCTCAGGAGACAAAAGCCAGCCTCCCGCCCTAACGTCCCTGAGTGCCAGCAACTGGCCTCCTTGCACGTTCCCTTCCTGCCCTGTCTGATCATCTCTGCCTCCTTCACCATAAAGACGGGTGCCTTCTGCTGCCTCCCAGTCGCTCTCTGGGGCAGCGCAGGGCCTCCTATGTCCCAGTGACACTGGGCTCTGCCTGGTCTGGAGGGTTAGATCCCGGGTTCTCACGCCGCCGTGCATTGGGTGCCCTCTGCTGGCCCAGCTGGGCATGGCCCGGCACCCGAGCTGCTGCAAACTCCCGGGAGAGGCCTTGTTCCCGGGTCCCATCTCCTCCCTTCCTCGATCCTTCCTTTCTTCCCCAAACCCTCACTGTGCTCCTCCCTCCCTCACTCCTTCCTTTCTTCCCCAAACCCTCACTGTGCTCCCAAAGTCCCGGTCTATCGGTCCGTGGTCGGAATCCCTTTGTCTTCAAACACCTCTCAGAATGTTTCTCCCCTTCTTCCTCTAAGCCTCCCGTCCCCCAAGCACACTTCTTCCTTCCTGTGTCCCACGGCCCTCCAATGGGGTGTGGAAGGGCTCTCGCTCCTCAGTGCCTCTGGCAGGTCCCTGTCCTTCTGTTTCTCATACATTCTCGACACAGAAGCTCCTGCCATCAGGTCTCGACAAGGAAGCTCCTATGAGCGGGAGGCTTAGCTATGGCCACTTTCTCCTGCACCGCGCTCCGCACTCCCATTTCCTCCACCTCCAGAGGCCTCGCCCCCACTACTGCCCCCACCCCCAAGCATCATACTCTTGACCTGTTGCCACCTGTAGCTGTATCTCCTCCAGAACCTCTATTTCAAACACCCACTTCCCCTTTTCCAACCCATTGCCACATCCCAACCCCCACGTTCTTCACCAGCACCTACAACACCTTCACTGAGGATGCTGACTTCACCTCTGCTCTTGCTCACCTCCCCACACGTCTCACCTCTACCCAGCTGACTCCTCAGCTGATGCCCACTCCTCGCCCCTGCCCTGGAGTCCCTGTCCATTATTATTCTGCTCCATGGCGAGAGGCCCAGCCACTTAACCGGGCTGTCCGCCCGCTCTGCTCAGCACGAGGGAAACGCGCATGCTTTCCAGCTCCATCTGAGGCCATCTTACAAACCAACGCTTTCACCGAGCCCATTGCTCTTCTCGGCTTAATCTTTATTATTTTACAGATGGGACCCGGAAACACAGGGGAGACAGAGTGACTATGCCTCTGACCCCCAAAGATGACACATTCGTGTCTACTCCTTTCTCCTCAAACCTCTAAACCCTCCCCCCCTTCATCCTGCCTTCCAGCGGATGCCTTGCTTCATATTTCAGTGTGAGTTCGAGAAGAGCCTCCAGCAGCTCCCCGGCAAGACAATGAGACTTTGGTTCTTGAAAGAAAGATTTCAATCAAGAGACAAAGTATAGGAAGCAAGCAAGAAGTCACTGGCCACAGCAAAAACACGCTCAGGACAGGGAAACCAGGGAGAACTTAGAAGAAGCAACAGGAGCAGCAGCTAGGGTGGACTGCTTTGGCTCACTGGGAAGTCAGAGAAAAGGATGCCTTAGAGACAGGTTCAGGGGATGAGCCTGGGATGAGCTGCTGCTGCCCCTTGCTCCCCAGGTTGCAGGTTTCGTGGGGTCCCTTTGAGGGAAGAAGGGGGATGGGAATGGCACCTGCATGTTCCCCTGGGAGAGAGCATATGCTGGGTCCTTCATCCTGAGTGTATTTATCTTGCTCTTGCAGGTGGCAATCTTAGGGGAGGGTCTCAACAGAATATCCATCAGCTTCCCCAGGTGTGCTCTTGCAGGGCCGTGATCTCCACTGATTTGATTGGTCGGCACCAGGAAAGCGGGTCATTAGTTATGGCAGCTGGTCCTGGCGTCGCCCCCCAGGTTCTGCTGTTTTCCTGGGCCCGGAGCTGAACTACAACTGAGGCCTGGATGTTACTGTTTTTGTTGTTGTTGGTAATCCTCACCCCAGGATATTTTTTTCCCACGGATATTTAGAGAGAGTGAAAGGGAGAGAGAGAGGAAGAAGAGAGAGAGAGAGAGCAAGAATCATCATTGTGAGAGAGACACATCGAATGGTTGCCTCCAGCACATGCCCCCACTGGAGCCTTTGACCTGGTATTGAACTTGCAACCCTTCTGTGCATTGGCTACCACCACTGAGCAACACTGTCCAGGGCGAGTTGTCTTTAGAGGAAAAGGTTAGGGAAGGAAAGGTTCCCCTGGGCGGGGGGGGGGGGGGGGGGGGGGGGGGGGGGGGGGGGGGGGTATAGGGGGGATTGTTTTCCCAGTTTTGTCCCTTCCTAGGCACCCAGAGCTTGGTGCCCCGGTGAGTTCCTGGGCCTGGCCCTCGTCCCTGCTCTGCTCATGTCCGTCTAACTGCCTACAGCACGACTACCTGCACTCCACCCTCCTTCTCACCTCCCCACCTGTTGTTAGGATAAAGTGTCGGTGCCCATCCCAAGGATATCCCTCCACTTAATGCACCAGAAAGCATCCCTTCCCACCTTCCAAGACATTCTCCCGCTCCTGCAGCTTTCCTCTCCCCCTGTGCATCCCCTCACCCCCAGGCTTGCTCTAGAATCTCTCATCCAGGGGAAACTCCCTTGGCCTCAGGCTCCCTCTAGACACAACCCACCATTTTTGCTCTCTTTATAGGAACATTTCTTTAAAGAGCTGTCTACTTGCTGGCCATCTTCCTGCATTCTCTCTGGAACCCTCTTCAATCAGACCATTCCAGGGACCTCTCCGTTGCTAAATTTGAGCCCCAGACCCTGCCCTTGGACCCCCTAAGTCCATTTCCACCCTCTCCTCACTTGGCCTGTGGGCCACGGGTGAGCTAGTTGGTTACCTCCTCCCGCTGGTCACGTCCCCTTGGTGGTCTCTGGGTCACCAGCTTTTTAAAAAAAAAAATATTTTATTGATTTTTTTTTACAGAGAGAAAGGGAGAAGAGTTAGAAACATCGATGAGAAACATCCATCAGCTGTCTCCTGCACGCCCCCTACTGGGGATGTGCCCACAACTAAGGTAGAGGCCCTTGACCAGAATCTAATCCGGGAGCCTTCAGTCCACAGGCCGACGCTCTATCCACTGAGCCAATCCGGTTAGGGCAGGGTCATCAGCTTTGAGACCTGAAAGCTATGGGGCGACGTCTGTCAGCCTCAGCTCAAGTTCAGCGTGCTTCACCAAGCTTTGCAGAAGGACCCTAACGTGGCCAGCCTGGCCAGAGGAGAGAGGCAAAGGCTCAGAAAAGCTTGGGCTCCCTCAGGACCCTTCTCTCCCTCAGGATTCAAGAGTGACCTACTCACACCGCCAGTAGGAAGTACGGAAGGAATCACAGCAGTTCCACACCAGGCCCCTGCCCTCCCCGCGCTGTTCTCTGACACGCACAGAAAGAGGCCAGTGAGACTGCAGCTCTCCGTTTTTGAAAAATTTATTTTATACCCTTAGAAGCTAAGAATTTTGCCACTCATCAACCACACTTACAAGATTCTTCCCTGTTCATCTACTTCCTTTTGAAATTTATAAACAAGATCCTGTACACAAGAGGTAGCAGAGGACAATTCCAGTCTGCTGGTTCCAAGCTCAGAAGGTAACTGCACACACCTCAATGTTAGCAGGGGGTGAGGGGGGCAAGACAGGGCAATTGTCAGAACGAGAACGTGGCCTCCAGGTCCTACCACTGTCCTTGCTGCCAGGGACCCTGAGGAAAGCTATGGGCATCCCGTTGGGATGCTCATCTGTTTTCCTCCCAGAATGCCTCTGGTGCGCAGACACAGCATCGACAGTGGACCTCGCCAGGGGAGCTTCTTGAGGACACACAGCATTGAGTTAGTTGTGCAATTCCTACATTTTGAAAGATTTATAAAAACGTCTTCATCCAAAAAAGTTGGCAATAAAAACGACAACTCTTCCAAGGTAGCCTATCACAATTGTCGCTTTGTTGTATATTAAAAAAGTCATCAGCAGGTTTGCAGGCTGCAGCTGTTGGCAATCAAGTGGTTACTGGCTACGTGGAAGGGGCAGTCATTGAAGCAACAAGAGCAAAATTAACAGAGCGCGTGACATGATCTTGGTGCGGTCCTGACGAAGCTTTACAGCGAGGACGGCAGGTGCTGGGGTGCGGAGGGCGTTGTTTCCATAGGAAATAAGGGACTAGAAGTGGCGATTTCACTCCTGAATTTGGGCTCCTGAGTGCAGCTGCCGGCGATGATGTCCCCACACATCTCACCACCGGCATTTCAATGTCATGTCCCACAGTCTTTCTGTGAGGATGGCGGTGGAGAAGGGGAGGGCAGGGTAAGGAAGACAGTAGGTATGGAATAGTCATGTACTCAAAATCAGTTTTAAAACATCACATTCAAAATTGCAAGAACATCAGAACCATATAAAACTACCTCGGACCATTTTTCTGAGGGAACAGTTTCTGCTCTTAGAAGCCGGCTCCTCCATCTACCGGGTGTCTGACAAAAGCCACCAGCAGCCTTAGGCAGGTACAGGTCACACACCGGCTTGGCTGCACAGGCCCTCCCCTGGCCGTAGTGCCGTGACTGGGGCTGACAGTGCAGAGTGAAGAGCTGACTGTCCTGCCATATGTCATATGATGCAGAAGCCACCAAAGGCACTTGGGGCTGGACACACCTCTTGGACTTGGCAAATCCAACAGCGGCAATCTGGCTCTTCCTAAAGCTCCCTAGTTCTGCGCATGTGAGTTGAAAACAAGGTAGAACATGTAACTAAAGGCAAAACAGGGTTGGGAAATCCATGTAGCAACTCAAAATACAAAATGTACAAAATACACAGAATGTTAAATATGCAACCCCACCCCAGGACAAAGGGGAGCTGGCACCTGGCCTGAAACGAGCGAATGGTGTTAAACTTGTAATTCCAACTAAATGATGCTTGTTCAATTGCTTCTTAGTTATTTCTAGGAAAATAAAACCTGCTCCTATCTTTTCAGTGTTAACCACTCAAGTTGAAGAGAAAGTCTCAAATTCTTTGTCTGCATTAAAATGATTAGAAACTCACAATGATTCCTCAATTCAAACATTTAACTTCATATACAACCAGTACCAAGGGTTTCAGCAACTGTTTTAATCAAAAGGAAATAAATGATTGCAGATCACATGATTTAAGACTAGTTTATTCAATATGTCTCCAAGCATTAAAAAGATGATTTTATGAAGTTAAACTCAATAAAATTATACTTTAAAGTGCTTCTTATTTTGCTGTTTTTAAATTTTATTTTGGGAATAACTTACGATTTCTTTAGTGACTGATGTCAAGAATGCGCCCTAGGGAACTTCACTTCAATTATATCAGAAAAAAGACCTTGAATAGCTTAATAACCTCCCAATTTTCAATCCTGGTAATATTTCATCAAGATTCAAGTTTATGCCCCGGGCTCTCATCCAAACCCATCTGCAATTCTGTACAAATAGGGAGACATATTAAATACAAAGGTCTGTGTAAACTGAATTCTTTACTATTTTACAATGAAAGGAATTTTATCACATTTTTACATCACCTTAAATTTGATATCCCTAATCAGTTACTACAAGATTAAAAATTTGCCTTCACACATCTAAAGGCAGATTGCTTAAAAAAAAAATTTAAAATAAAAACTAAAAGAATTTCTTCTATAGCATCGTAGAGAAAGCCGCAGCTTTACCCTCATTCGCTGTTGTATGTTCATGTAACAAGTCTGCCACTGCGTTTATCTTGTAAAAATGCCACAGAAATGTTAACCCACATGTGGACCTGCCCCGGGACAGCTGATCCACAGGCTGGCGCTCTCCCACTGCAAAAGAGCCCCGCTCCTGGCCACAGTGCTCTCCTTACACACGCTCCTCAGGCCGTGGCAGGCTCTCCCCGCCCATCTCCAGGTTCTTCTAAAGGGTTCTAGGCGACATTCTGGTTTCAAACAGGTGCTGAGCATCCAGGAACTGCGATGTGACTCCCCGTCGTGTGCTGGACACGTTCCTCTAGGGATCCACGTCGTCAAGGTCACTTCTTAACTCACCAATCATCATAGGCGATTCTGAACCCTTTGAGAAAGAACAAGAAATCCACACACAGAGAAGTTAGAGAACAAGGTTATGTTATGCTGACTGTGTTCTGTAGTTTAAACACATCCTCATTTAACAGTGCAATGTTGACCAAAGGGTAATAAAACAAAACTGTAACACCTTGTATTTGACAGATTATGCAAAGCTTAAATTTCTATGTTCTCATGCGGTCACCAAGACGAGCCAGTGCCTCCTCGCCCAGTCACAATGCTGCCACAACAGCGCAGGCAGCTCCTGTTAGACTCTGTGGCCTGTGGCCTGAACCAGGGAGAGGCACCAGAGCCCGACATCCCCGTGCCAGACACTGTGCCTAATGGCCAAAGATGGCTCCGGGTCACAGCCAGGCCTGAATTCCGCTCCTCACCAATCCTGTGGCCTTTGGTTTATATGGGGCGGGGCAAAAGTAGGGTTCTCAGTTGTGAACATGCAAGTTTATTCTTGTATTATTTACTAGAGGGCTAGTGCAACAAATTCCTGCACTGGGGGTAGGGGGTGGGGCCCTCAGCCCGGCTTGTGCCCTCTGGCAGTCCAGGACCCCTTGCTCCTTATCACCCACCTCCCTACTGCTCAGCTCCTCGCTGCCTTTTTTTTTTTTAAATATTTTATTGATTTTCTACAGAGAGAAAGGGAGAGGGATAGTTAGAAACATTGATGAGAGAGAGACATCGATCAGCCGCCTCCTGCACACCCCCTACTGGGGATGTGCCCACAACCAGGATATATGCCCTTGACCAGAATTGAACCTGGGACCTTTCAGTCCACAGACCGATGCTCTATCCACTGAGCCGCTTCTTAGTGCTGCTGCGAATGCTCCTGCCACCACTGTTACATTCAAAAGCCGTCAGCCCAGCTTCTGGCTGAGCGGCGCTCCCCCTGTAGGAGTACACTGACCACCAGGGGGCAGCTCATATGTTGAGCATCTGTCCTCTGGTGGTCAGTTCATAGTGAGCAGTCGTTCCACTGTTCAGTTGATTTGCCTATTAGCGTTTTATTATGTAGGATAGGACTATTATATTCCATAGGAACTGTAAACCTACTGTTGCCCCCCTGTATACTAAGGGTTCTGAATGGTAATCATGTATGTGTCTTGAGACTGATTTAGGTGGGGCGGGGTGGGGGTGAGAGAAGCAGGGAGTCTCCCTGCAAAGGAGAGTGTAAGCTGAGGGGGAGTCAGACAGGGATGAGTAGGGGTGGAAGGAAGAAGCACATTTGTTGAATAGAAAGGCCACTGTATCTAGAACTCAGAAAATGAGAGGGAAAGGAAAGCAGGGGCCAAATCCAGGAGGACTGTTGAGGATCCAGCCCCCACCCTAGTAGCAATGGAAGGCTGCTGAAAGATTTCGTGAAGGAAGGAGAGAATCAAGAGCAGTGCAAGACAAATTTTTACAGAGACCCAGGCGTCTAAGGCGTTTACACGACAGAACAGACGGATGAGAGGTCTTTCAAAGGCCACTGACAGGGTGAAAACGCCTGCAGCAGGAGCAACACCCGGTAGGCAGGGGCTCTCTGTGAGTGAGGAGGCGGAGAAGGACCGGCTGTTGGCAGGGTGGGCGGGGCTGGATGTTTGCGCGTGGCACTCAGAAGAACCAAGGCCAGGGCAGAGCAAACGGACAGAACTGAGGGATATTTCCTGGCGGCCCAGAAGAGGCTGACATGGAGGAGGCTGACAAAGAAACACCGGAAAGTTGGTGAAGTCAGATCGTGGTGCCATGGAATCCCAGGAGCAGTTTAAAAAGGAAGACTGGTCAGTGGCATCAGATATTGTGAGTGGTCAGCTCAGGTGAGGACTGGAAATGGGGCTACTTGTCACCCCAGCTGCTGAGCTGGGAGGCAGGGAGGGAGTCAGCCGGGAAGAGGCTGAAGAATGAGTGAGAGATTAGAAATTAAAGGTAGTTAAGTTCTGACAATTTTTTTTGAGAAGTGAGGCTAAAGAGAAGAGGCAAAAGGCAGGGATAAAAGGGAAGAAGAGAGTTTTTTAAAAAGGATGGGAGACAAGTGTATCAAAACACCACTAGGAGGGATCTGTAGAAAGGAAGAGGTTCAAGATACCAAAGACAGAGAAAAAAGACAATATAGGGTTTCTGGCAAAATGGCAGAGCGAGGAGCCCTCCCTGTGACAGATGAGGACAGGGGCTCGCAGGGGCTGTGAGTCTAGGAAAAAGACTCCTTTTCTTTTATTTGCAGAGAAAAGAAAAGAAAAGAAAACTTTTCTTTTCTCTGCAAATAAAGTAGGCGAGCCTCAGTTTCCCTTCTGTAAAATCAGGGTGATAGTGACCTCACAAGGTTGTCACTAAGGATCCAAAAGCTTAAAAAGAAAAAAGACACTACAACATGCACGGGATTCATTTAGTGAGGCTTCTGCCGAGCCCTGATACGGAGCTCAAGGGGACTGCCCTTCTGGGAGGTCAGAGTGGAGGGCAGACACAGACTCAGAATCACATTCACACCTGTTTCATTATTCTGCACACAGATGTTCAATAAACATTCCATTCCTTTTTTATTACAGTAATTACTGCTAGGAATGTTGTTGTTTTTTAAAGTAAACTTAAAATTGTTCTTTGACTCCACAATAAGTAGGTACATTACGATGGCATGAGGCCCCTCCTCTCAAGAGTCCATGCTTCCTGGAGGCTGGTGAGAGCAAAAGCTGGAGGTGAGGCTGACAAGCTGGAACGAATCGCTGTGGCCTGGCGCGGTCTGTGGCCTCGTTAGAACAGCCAGCCACACACTGAGGTCAAAGCCTGGCACGCCTTCACGTGGTAGCACTGTTCCTCCTGTGGGCACTGGGAGTGGGTCCTGTGCAGAGGGCACTGAGGATGCAGCTGGGTCTCCTTTTCTCTTGATTATGAAATTGGCTTTGGGAAACTCCAGGGCAGGCGCTGCCCTTCCACATGGGGACGCCCAGTTATACCTGCTGCAGGTGCCTGTCTCCGTTCTCATTCGCGGGGCTGCTCTCCGACCCGTTGCTGCTCCCTGACTGTTCTTTCTCATTCAGCAAAGCAGTGGCATATGCTAGTGTGTCCTTCAGGGAATCAAACAGAAGGAAAAGTCAGGGAGTGGGCAGTGGCAGTGACATCGCCAAAGACTACCTACCCTTCATTTGACCTTTGGAGGCATCAGGAACCTTGTGGGTTGGTGCCTTCATGGCAGCCCCCAGACCTCCCCTCAACTTCTGCGCCATGTGGGGGCTGGACTGACCCACCCATATGGCTTTCCTTCTATAGTTTGTGAACTGTACACCAATGTGCTGTCTTTTCATACAAAGTCAGTCATTTCTTTTGCCCCTTCTCATTTTCAACTTATACCTCTATTCTTTGAGGCTGCCATTTCTGAGACACATATTAAAAATCCTACCTAAGGGATTTCAAGCCACATGAAACCAAAATACAACCCTCACCTGAGCTGAAATCGTCCGCTGAAAAGTCTTTCCCGTTGATGTTTCATTAGAGACATTGCTTTGCGGTGTCCAATAATGTTCTGACATCTGAGACAGAAGGTCAGAAATGCTATCAGAGGTACAAGCCCACATGAGTCCATGATTTCTACTTTTAGTAGAATATAAAAGCATCTACAGTAGAATATACATCTACCCAGCCCTTTTATCACATCAGCCGTCTTTCCTGGAAAATTTCACTTCCACTCTCAAAGCTTCTTACACAATCTTCCCCACTTTCTCACTTATAAAGTTAAGATGCATATATTAAGATGCAAATTTAATGCATAAAAATAGGTATCAACTGTACTAAAAAAATGTCTGATGACTGAAAATACTTTGAGGCCTGTTTCAAATTACGTTTGAGAGGCCTTCCCTGACAAGACGTGCTCCTACTATTCCTAGGTCATAACCAGAATGTCCTCCATGCATTACCTTCTTCTGCAGCCACTGCACAGCCCAGCTCCAGTGGTGGGAGTTCTCCTTGAAGTACTCTTTAGCAGCGGGACACCTGGCCATCGGAGATTTCTATTAGCCAAATGCTGTCTTTGCAAAGGTACTTATTTACTCTGCAGTACCCTTTTTACTTTGAAACACAAATGATACTTTCACTAAAGTTCAGTTGTCTTTATACAAAAGGCAATGAAAGGTAAACATGTAGTGAAAAGTCTCATCTATCTTTAACTCATCTACTCAGTTCTATTAAAATTCAAAATTGAAGAATGAAAAATAAAACCCCACAGCAAATAGTACATTTAACAAATGACCTCTTGCTAGATTCAAATAATCTTAAATATGTGTGACCTGAATAAGGAAGCATATTATATTTGAACATGATCTTATAGCCACCCTCTATTTTTCTATCTTTATTTGACTTTCTGAAAAGCTGTCCTTCATATTTGAAGGAAGTGCTGATGGTGATGTTGTCACTAATGAGTGTATGTAAAACAGATGTGTGAAGGATATGAAAGTATACATAAAGACATTGGAATCTGGACTATGTGTCTGTTGGCAGCAGATATACTATGCTGCCCCAACACTATTTGGAAATGCCATTCCTAGGCAAGTACTTAACGAAAACATGCTGCCAATATCAAGCCTAATTAATGGCAAGATTATCTCCATCTGTGCCACAGTGTTATGTCATATGGAAACATAGGTTCATGAATTATTTCAGTGAGGTTCTCATTAATATCTGTTTAGGATGCTCAAATACAGCAGATAAAGTCAAACAGATTTTTCATTCTTATTTTGGTACAAGTTCAGGGATAGCAACACCCATGCCTAAGAATCAGCAAAAATCTGGAGCAAAATAAAGTAAGCTATAAAGAAGGCTCCTTCAGGTAAGACTCAGCGATGGCAGTGTAGTCTGCTCAATAACCCTGGGTCATCTTGCAGTTATTCTGATCTTTTGTTTGCTCTTGTACTAAGTAGGGGAACTAATGTAGCAAGTCACTAAGGTCGCTTGTAACATTGAGAACCTTTGCATTTTAAGTAGGTACTGACAGATGAATGTATAAACAAAATGTGGTATATCCACACAATGAAATACTATTTAGTCCTAAAAAGGGGAAAAATTCTGACATGCTAAAAACACGAATAAACCTTGAGGACATCATGCTAAGTGACTAAAGGACAAATACTGGATGAGTAGTCAACTTCATAGAGAGAGAACGTACAATGATGTTTTTCAGGGGCTAGAGGGTGGAAGAATGGGGAGTTACTGTTTAATGCTTAATGGGTATCGAGTTTCCACTTGGGAAGGAAGACTAAAAAGTTCTGAAGATGGGATAGTGGTGTTTGTTGCATAACAATGTGAATGTACTTAATGTCACTGAATTTATACCTAAAAACTGTAACTTTTATGTTATGTACATTTTACCACACTAAAGCAAAAAGAAAAAGGAACCTTTGCTTGAAGCCAAACAGCCTAGCTCTGATTGCACCTGTGATGTGGGACATACAACAGTCTGAAATCTTACAGCTATTTCAAAGACTAAATGAGAATAGAGGCTAAGTATTTAGCACAGTGTCTACATTAAATGTAAGCAACTCTAATAGGATTCTCTCGAGACACTTTATGAAAGTGGGGACCTAGAGCTGAAAGAGCTGTAGCTACACTATGAAAGCCTCTCGAGTGGAGGCTCACCACTTTGATCCCCACCTTCCTGCACAAAGCCTGGTGGGTTAGCTTGTTCCTTGGGTTCTGTAAGGTCTGTTACTCTTTTAATACTCCCTTCACATCTCTCTGAGATCACCTGCGGAGGTTTCTGTGCCATCCAAGCAATTACGCCCTGCCTGAGGCACACTCTCCAGGCACTAACACGAGGCAGGTTTGCTCTGGTCATATTTAACTTGTAACCATTTCCTCCCTTCATTTTTGAATCAATAAACTTACTTTTGAGCAAGAGTTACCAGAAATTTGACACACTGGTAGCAGCGACTGCTGTCCACATGATTACTGTGATGCATCAGAGCTGAAGGGAGAGAAGAGAAAATTTGAATAAAGCATTAAAATGAAAACGGGTCTCCTGTTCTGAAAACTTACAATAGACTACATTGACAAAGAGATAAAGAATTAAATTAAAAGCATGATGCTGACTCAAGAGGATCCCGTAAATTCTAAAGGGTAGAAATACTAAGTGGTGTTCAGGAAACATACGTGATGGTGTGAGTTTGACTTTTAAGAGAAACAGAAGGAGCTAACATTTATATTGGCTGATTATTCACCTAGAGACCTCCAAGCTTTTCCGCCCACTACACTGCTGACAGCGAGTAGTTAGAACACTGTTAGGGTGACAAATGGAAACTTATGGTCTTAGTTCAGTTCACCAGATTCCCTGTTCTGGGCTTTGGGGGTTGAAAGACGAATAATACGTGGTCCTGCTCCTGGGGAGTGTACCCCTGGTCTGCCAGTTCCAGAGCCTGAGTGGGAGCTCTGAGTAGAGTCCACCATCCAAGGGGTGGTCTAGAGCTTTGCAACTACATAACTTTTTAAACTTAAGTTTCTGTTCTGAAATAAAGGAGGTCCTAAATCTTTTCTTAACAAATAACCAGAATGTGAAATGACTCCGATTAACTGGAAATACAGGTGGATGGGGGAGTTGGAGAAGACTATTTTAAACCAAACTTCTCTAATTGCTCACTAAA
Organism: Lasiurus borealis; assembly: GCA_004026805.1. Taxonomy (NCBI): domain Eukaryota; kingdom Metazoa; phylum Chordata; class Mammalia; order Chiroptera; family Vespertilionidae; genus Lasiurus; species Lasiurus borealis. The sequence continues at coordinate 17,445 of PVJN01029907.1, forward strand.
GCCACTTCAGCCTTCTAAAAAGAAAAACTCTGCCAAAAACCTTTTATGAACAGACAACAGAAATTTGGGTGCATTCATACCACAGGTGAAAAACAACCACATTTCCTGAGCCTGGTTTTAGTTTCCCTTCTCAATGGCTATAGGGTAGAAGGAAAGTTTCTTGCCATGGAAAGTGCCTTTAGCTTGTTGAAAAGTCACAGCACCCCTGACTCTCTCCTCACCCTATCAGGACTCCAAGTTGCACTTTACTGACTAATGATAGGAGAGTGTCCAGGATGATCAGGTCGTTTTTAATTCTCATGACCAAAATGAGGGACCCAACGCATTAATCAGACTTCTGTTGGGTTCCTTACTGATGTATGCCAGGGATGCAGGGGGGTGTGGGAGATGGACTGGGGAGGCGGGAGGCAGACCCATTAGGGAGGAGACTGGCTACCTGCTGACACTTCCCATTAAGGCATACTTGCCTAGTAGTCCATTTTCGGTCTCAAACACAAATTTGACTCGCTCTACTTGTATAGGATCCTCAATGACCTGTGAGAGGAAGGAAACAGGTTGGTAAATGAAAAAAGAACTTAGGTTATAGCCACTGGTGCCTCTTTTTAAAAATCACAATTCCATAGGTTCTAACTTAACAAAACCCAGTACAAATATGTCTCTGCCATATATCTCAACATTTTACATTTTAAACTACAGATGAAACACTACTGAGTAGTATCTGAAAATCCATTTTTTTCCTACCACTGTGCTCTGACTGACACCTACAGTTCTCTGTGGGTTATAAGGACGGATACTTCATGATCCTGAGATGAGAGGTTTACCAAACCGGGTCAATTTTGCTACAACACATGCTCCACAAGTCCACAGGCAGAAACTGTCTTATTCTCACAATGTGTTTAGTGCCTCACACCCGACTGTGCACAGTGAGCCGACTGGACACGCTTGTTGCTGAGCAACAATATGCAGCTCTGCTTCTGAGGAGCATACCTTCCAAAGTTTGTAAAAGCATCAGGACTGAAAGGAGGCAAGGACCAGAAAGATAGGCTTCCTATAAATGACATTCATGTTGTAATTCCTTACTTGGAAGCACTGGTTAAATGCCTACCCTGTGCCAAGGCCTCTAGGCCTATACCAAGCCTTAGGGACCTAAAGGGAACCCAGTCCCTGCTCCTTCTCTTTCAGGAGCTTCTCTTTCAGGGCCAGTTTTTCTCACTAGCTCACAACCAGTCACCAAATTCTATTGATTTTCTTTCCAAAACATCTCTTGACATGTCCTTTGTCCTCTTCGACGGTCTTGCCTCAGCACAGGCCTTGTTTTTTCACACTCAGATTACTGTCACTTCTGTGTAAGTCTTCCAACACTGACCCTGCTTCCTCCTTTAGTCCATCCTTCAAAGCAACCACCAGGGGCATCTTTCTAAAACATAAATAAGGCTACAACTTTCCTGCTTAAAACCTTTCCATGGCGCCTATCACTGACAGCAGAGGTTGCAAATTTAAATCTAGAGGCTAGGATGACAAGAAATGAGCAAAATGGGCAAAGTAAGAGACAATAAGGAGCAGTGAGGGCAGCAGGGAGCTGGAGGTCATGTGCCCCAGCAAAGGGGCCAGGCTGCTGCTGCTCTAGGTGACTGTGGCCTGTAGGACTTGGGACCATTGTGGCCAGGTTAGCTGCTTTCTCCAGATAGGCTAGATCTAGAAATCAGAAAACAAAATCACGTGGGCCAAATAAAACAGACACATGGGCAGGGTGTGCTCCCAGGCTGCAGTGTGCAGCCACTGTCCTATAGGAAGAGGTTCCCTCACTGGTCCCTGAGCCTGGCATGCTCTGGTTTGGGCTTCTTTCCCACACTCCATTCAGCTCCACTCCTTCTAGTCATATACCGCTTTCCAGCTCACTGAGCAATCGATCCAGGGGTCTGGTGGGGGGCAAGGGCTATGGGGCAAACTGCACAGCTCAGATCTTGGCTTTGTGATTTATTAGAGGTTGGTCTTAGGCAAATCACTCTACTTCTCTAAGTTCTAATTTCTAAGTGATACTGTACTTTGCTGATTATAACTGAATTTCCCCCATTATTTATATTTCCAAAATTGAGATGCATACTATAGTCAATTACATTTCAGTTTCATGCTTATAAAAATATTTCTAGTAGTATAAAGACAATTAAGGGTATCTCAGATATGAGCCAGCAATTTACCTGAGATTACGTGAAGTTTAAACAAGATAATACATGTGCTTAACACAGGCCCCTAGCCACAGCTGAGCGATCCATTGCTCTCTGTATGACAACTGCTTGTGTACCTGTCTAGCTCCCTCACTAAACCACAAGCCCCTACAAGGTAAGGCTTTATTATTGCTCACCTGTAAATCAGTATTGCACAAAAAAAGAAAAAAGAAAAAAAAAAAGACTGATATAAGTGCAGGATAATGAAGGGAAAACAATACAAGGACAGGCAACTTTTAATTTATAAACTATACTATGAATCAGAATGTGTATGACTTACCAATATCTCATGAAGTAGTTGGAAAGTATTCTTTAACTCGTGGGGTGGAGCTGTTTCTAGTTGGTTCTGAAATGGTTTTAAAAAGAAAATTCCAGTGAGTCTTCAGCGGAAAGCACATTGGCATATCAGTCAACAATGTCAGATTCAAGCCTTAGTTCCACCACTATCTGGCTAACCTTGGCCAAATCAATTCTTCTCTTTGGGGGCCTCAGTTTCCCCAAGTGCTAAATCTGGGGACTGACACAAACCACCTCTGCAGTCCTCCCAGCTGCAATGCTCCATGGTTAGGAAGGGCAGAAAGAAGAGAATGTGAAGTCACTAAAAAGGTCCACATTTTAATTTGATTTATACATATCCGATTGTATTTTCCAGAATATGCTGCTGTTGCTATGAGAATGCAAATGAGTATGCTGAGTGGAGTATAGAAGAAAATCTGGTTTATGAAACAAAAAAACCTGCCAAGACACACCTGTGAAGAAAGCAAGGTTCAGAAGACTCATTTCTGTGTGCATTTTAACAGCCTCACACAGATACATGGATGGGGCCTAGGACCCTGCATCACCACCACACCAAGCGAGCATTTCTCACTCCACACCTCACAGACCCCCCACCACCTGTGAAGTCAAGTCACTCCCTCCACTGTCAGAGGAGGAAAACTGCCTGAATCACATAGCCAGTAAACAGTAAAAGGAGGATGTCAGTCACCTCTGACATAGGTCTGCACAGAGCAGGCTGAGGGCAAAACATTTTAATAAAAGTCTGAAAACATAACCCACTAATCACCTGCTACTTGTCAGCACCATCTGTATCACTATTATAAATCCAGGTAAGAGAGTGTTGCAGAAATTTTGTGGACAGAAATGAACACACATGGTGTGAATTTACATAAAGAAGCCTGGAAGGACCCACACCAATGTGACAGTATTGGCCCCCGGGGCGGGGCAAGGTTGGTTGGAGTTGTCAGAGAATGCAGCCATGTATTATCCATGTTATTAAAGACTAAAAACTAATAAAAATGATCTGTGTAGGCTTAAAGGTTTTTCTAGCAATCCCTAGAAAAGCAGTAAACAATATGGTTAAGACTACAGCCCTGGAGCCAGACTGCCCATGTTCAAATTCCCACTCTGCCACATAGTAGCTGAGACCCTGGGCAAGTTATTTACTTCTGTGCCTCAGTTTCTGAAACTATAAAATGCTGACAACAGTATCTTCCTGACAGGACTACTTGAGAATTAAGTGATCTAAATATGTACTCTGCTTGGAACAGTACTTTGGCATCCAGTTAAGTGCCACAGAAGTAGCATTAATTAGCATACTGACCAGAGTTTCATAAGGAACTGCATTACCTTTTTAGGTGAGAAAACCCTACTTTTGATTTTTAAAATGTTTTCGGAGGGAAATAATATGAAATTGGAAAACATTTTACAAAGTAATGGTCACACAGCATTATTAACTATAAAGTATTATTCTTAACAGTTAAAAACTGAACCGAAAGTAAACGTCTGGCTGGTAAGAGAATGGTCAGGTAAATCATGGTAATGAGAGAATGAAATATATGCACAGATACATTTTAATAATATAGAAAATATTTATGGTAAGCGAAAAAACCCTACAAAATCATAAAGACAATAAAATCCCAGTTATGTTAGAATACATGTGTAGAAAATAAAAGGGCAGTATAAGAGAATGTTCATGGTGATTGTCAGTGAATGATGGGGTACTGAATTTTTTTTAAGTCCTCACCGGAGGAATTTTTTTCCATTGATTTTTAGAGAACATAGAAGGGAGGAGGAGAGACAGAGAGAAACACTGATTGGCTGCCTCCCTCACTCACCCAGACTGGGGCCGGGGATCGAGTCTACAACGGAGGTACAAACCTGTGACTGAAGGTCTGAGGACCGAGACTCTAACTACTGAACAAACTGGCCAGGGCTGAGCTGTTTTCTTAAACGAACCTACATTATTTTTATGATTAGGAAAACCAAGGAAGGTATTAAAAGGAGCATGCTAACGGGAGCAAAGGCCACCAACCGTCAGCAGGCCAGAGGAGCCCTACCTTAATGAAGTGCAGCATGGTGAAGGAGAAGTGCTCGTTGCAGAAGCAGCAGTACACCACCATCTCCATGAGCGCCAGGAGCGAACCCGTCAGCTCGCGCAGAGCAAACATCACCTGGTGTGAGGGATGAAAGGAGAAGCACTCCTGTCAGCTGTCGACAGGTTGTTTCTGGCTTTGACTGACAGACTCAGATTTAACATCAACACTGCCTCAAAATAGGGCTGCTTTCACTGCTAGAGCTCCATGCATAGATGTTAGGTGGTTAGAGCTGTCTGACATTTTAACACAATTTTGTGCAAATGTGCACCTTTTCCTGAGTCACTTTCGTCAGATTTTCAAAGGTAAATGCCCTCCCCAAATTAAAATAATTGCTGATAGGTCCCCAAAATACACATGTTCATCTTAAAAAAGATATGTAGCATAGCACTGTTAATGTAGTTACAAAACCAGTATGACACATGGATTCATATCTACGTAAATCAAGTTATGGAAGATTAAATTCTCAAGAAGGGGCAGCTCTGGGTGGAAGAGGAGGTGATGGGACTGCAGGCAAGCCACCTAGAGTGAACACCGCACTTCCATACTCCTGAGGTTTAAAAAACGTGTGTGCCTCAGCGTTGTATTATTTCAGGACTAGGGACACATAAAAAAGACTGGGAACAAAACTTCTGATAATAAACTGAGTAATTGTGATTGGTGAGGTGCCATATACCTACTGGGACCTAGAAAGGTAGTTAGCTCAATTGAACCTAAAGGTTCAAGTCTATTTGTTGGTTGAAGAGAAAATTAATAACATTCTCATCAACTGATTATTTCCTTCTGACATATACATAGGAAGAAAAATTAATGTGAAAGAATAATTTCTTCTCCTAACAATATCCTTCTTTATTGGAATAACATGCAAAATATAACTAATAACAAGTAACAAAAGGTGTTTTTCCTCAATAGGAGAAATAAAGAGAAAATGGCTTTAGAAGAACAAGGACATACCTCTAACAGGTAAGGTTTCCCTTCAGACAGGAATAACAAGGCTTCTACTTCCTCATGGAGGGGCAGCAGAGGGCTTGAAGGAGCAATGCTGATAGGTGGCCGTTGTTTAAATACACCAGGAGCTTCAGGAGACCAAAGAAACAAAGCCTGACTCACTTGATGCTATTTCATGAAATAGACTTCTATAGCGCAAAGCCATTCATTCTCTCAAGCTTCACACACACAACTGCTGAGTACTCACAACATGCTCTCTCACAGTCCAGGGAGGAAACCAGACTGGGAGACAGGAGAAAATGTTTACCTAAGTTGCAGGTGTGACTATTAAGATCTCTAGACAATCTTTCAAAGAAGTAAAAATATAAATCATATGTGGAAAAAATGCCCAATGTGACTCTAAATAGACACTGGACGAGACCTCTGTGTTCCTCAAACACCACCTATGCTAAGCAGAATTAACCCACATGAAAGGGCATACTCCTTTTGCTAGAAAAACAAGAATCCACACTATCCTCTTCTACAAACCTATCTCAACTCAAGTTTAGACAGCTTTGTCTTTTTAGATGAAAGAGTCAGATTTAGGAAGCAAACTCTACCTCAAACCATGCAAGTGCTCCCCAAGTGCCTTGAGAGCAGTGGTTCCCAACCTTTCTAAAGCCGCGGCCCTTTAATACATTTCCTCATGTTGTGGTGGCCCCCAACCATAAAATTATTTTCGTTGCTACTTCATAACTGTAATTTTGCTACTGTTAATGTATCGTAAATATCTGTGTTTTCTGATGGTCTTAGGCTCTACAGCAGCAGTTCTCAGGTTGAGTTCCGCATAAGCACAAGCAGGTTGAGAACTGCTGCTGTAGAGCCAAAGACCATAGGAAAATACAGGTATCACCTGAGGAACTGTATTAAAGGGTCGAGGCATTAGAAAAGTTAAGAACCACTGTTTTAGAGGATCAATAAGCATTGCTGGATCAGAGTGATTGAAGTGCTGTAATTTTTATCTCGTTTTCGGTGTTCAGATCTTACTGGTCATATAAGACTGAAACCCAATCATGGCCTCTGGGTCAGAGGCTTGCATTCACACATTGGCTGCTATGCCACTACTAGCTGTGGACTTGTGCAGTTACTATACCTCTCTGTATCTTAGTTTCCTCATTTACAGAAGGGGATAATATCCCTCTCAAAGGTTTGCTGAGGGGATCACAAACACAATTGATACTTAAAGGACTATGGACAGGCACAGCACACAGAAAACACGGAGTATTTTCCAATGGCTTTGGATAACTATATAGGACAATTTATGTCTCTGCTCTATTAAATGAGGACTGAACTACTGGTTATGTTTTTAGTATTTCCATTTTGTACTGAGAATCAGAGGGCCCGGTGGCCTGGACAAGTTCACATAGTTAGAAAACTAACCCACACAAAGGCAATTTTACCACTATATCAGTTGTGTCAGTTATGGTAATGAATGAACTCCGAACTGATCTTTAATTCTAGAGGCTTTTTAAAACTTACATACCGTTCCCCCTAAATAAATGATTTACTTTCCCTTGTGACAAATTAGTAAAATAAAGTGAAGTTTAACAGGAATTAAAACAATATCAAATAGCCAAATGAGGAACAAGTAATATCCATTTAATTGCTCATTGCACTATTGACAAATACAGCATCATTTCATTTTTTGGATGTACTAAAGATATGTTAAGCTCACCAACATTCCTCTGGGAAGAGACATCTGAATACAAAACAAGCAATGCCACTGTGTTGTGAAGATTCCCAAATTCTCGTGCTTGTGCGGAACTCCATCGCCGTATCTGTGGTCAGAGAACATGAAGTGGACATTTGTGTCTTGATTAGAAATAACATGGCAAGGAAGGGAAAGGACCTGCTGGTTCATGATAATTTAAGCCACAATTATTTCTCAATATTTGATAGCAAAAGAGGTCAAAATACAAAAAGCCATAGGTTTTGAGCTAGCTTAACAGTGTTTTCCCCTGACACATTAACTCACATTCTGAAACGAATCCATTTGTTTATTCTAAGTTAGGTATTGAGTGCTCACTATGTCCCAGGCAATTTCCCTATACCTCAGTGTGGAAAACCCATGAGGCTGGTGACCTGGGGGCCCAGCCCTCCAGCCCCCATTCCCCCCAACTCACTGTGCTGTGTGAGTGTGGGTGGGTTACGGTAACACTGCCCAACCTCTTGGTATAATGGTGAACATAACCTACCTGCTCTGGCCACTTCATGGTTGTGAAACCAAATGAAACCTTAAAAGTGAAAATGTTTTCAATGCTATGGGCTCCACAAATGCAAAACAACAGGAGTCCCTGAAGCAGAAGAGCTTGAGTGAAAAATGCAGATAGCAAATCTCAACATGATATCCTTACACTGAGCAGGCTAGAAGCCAGAGCTTGCTTGTTAAAACTGACGAGTGAAAGAAGCACGGTGCAGATAGGAATCTGAGGAGGCCGGAGCAGCACGTCTGTCCATCCTCATAAAGGAGTAAAAGCTCCTATGCAGTGCGTTCATACCGGAGCTGGGTCTGAATCCCACCCACCCCTCAACACTTTAGCTCTGTGACCTTGAACAAGTCACTGAACTTGTCTGTGCTGTAATTCTCGCCTGAGAATGGGGATGAAACTGCCTAGTTTATTGAACTGTATGAGTGGTATGGCACATCAAATGACAAGTTGTATCTAGCGCATAACATGAGCTCTATAAAAAGCATTTATCATTACTGTACCTTCACATCACGTGTATTTTAAATCTATCAAACTAAAGAAATACAATGGATGGGAGAAACACACCAATATAGAAACTTCAACAGGAGAGCCATTTTCACATATACCTAACTGTATTAGCTCACTCCATTTTCTGAATATGAGCAGCAGTAAACCTGAAGCAGCAGTAAACCTTCCCGTGTATAACAGTACCATTTCACATTTGAATTTTGGCCTTGTTATCAGCATTCCGGAAGTGACTGCCACCAGAACAGACTTACTGGCAGCGCCAGACTTGCAGAGTTTTGAATCCCCTCATCA